>NCQV01100986.1:8636-38709 GCA_002740545.1 Lophocereus schottii
TGACCTATTTTCAGAGCAGGATTTAAAGGACAAAGTTTTTCCTCTCTTTGCCCATAAAACACATTTCTCTCCCTCGTTCATCCCTTGAAATAACCTTAAGGCCCTCATAAATCTGTCTTGACCCCATAAGTATACAGCTAGCTCATTTTTAGAATGATATCAAAGTCTGACAAGTCAAACTGAATCAAAACTCTCGAGAATACGATCCCACCAATAATCATTGGGATAAGTTTATAAGAGATAGGACACTTAACTGTAGAGTCATTGGGTGACTTGATTCTACAATTGGTTTCTGTCTCTTTATTTTTAAGATTTAGCTGCATGGCAGATCGAGTGGTTATAAATAAATGAGTGTCAACTGAATCAAACAAAAGAGTTCTAGTAACTATTATACCAGAGGTGGCAGCTTCCTTCTTGCTCAACACATACGCACTTCCTACAGCTGCTTGCCTTAGAGGTAGAAGCCCTTGTCTATAGCCTTCAGTCTTCGAGGACAGACATCAATGAGGTGCTTCGGGCTACCACACCACATGCATTTGTTAGTTCTCACTCTGTACTCAGGAGTGGTGTGGTTAGTTCTTCCACATTTCCCACAGGGATCTGCTAGGCTTGTAGGACAACTCTTGGGAGGAGTGGGGAGTAGGCTTCTTCTGGTTTACACTCTCACTCGGAGCTCTCTCTTTAGTCCACTTCCTCTTTTGATTAATTAGTTCAAGGCCCTCAACTCAATCTTCACTTGTTCCACCTTAGTTGCTCGTTCATATAACTCTTGATAGGTAAGAATCGGTTGACCAGCTAGCTTGTTACGAATATAAAAAGCAAATCCCTCTTCAAATCTTCTCATCTTTAGTCTTTCAGATAACACAAACTTCGGAATAAACCTAGATAGTTTTGTAAACTTGCTAACATACTACATCACAATCCACAAATTCTTTCTCTTTCTACCATTGAACCATGGACTGGATAAAGTTTGGCTTTCAGTTCTTCCAGAAATCTACTCCAAGTGAAGTTAGGTCCCAAGAGCCTATCCTTAATAGTGTTCCACCAAATATCAGTTTCATTAGTTAGGTAAAATATCCCAATATTCACCTTTTTATCATCTGAAACTTCCACTACAGTGAAAATTTTTTCCATGCCTTAAATCTATTCCTGAAGTTCCACTGAGTAGTAGTTTCCATCATAGATTTTAGGGTTGCGCGAGGCTAACTTATCTGCTAGTTTATCATCCTTAGCAGGGATTTCAGTAGGTGCTAGTGGAATTCATTTCATAAGCTCAGACACCAAAGTACGCTAGTAACTAGGGTTCCTAATATTATTAGCCAACTTAGGGGGAATCGGGGGCATTCCGATGAGGTTTGGTGGCACATTATGCGAAGCCTAGTCACCTGACCCTTGGCCATGGTCCGAGTTATCTCCTATGTGGGTCTCCGCATTATTTTACACAGGTTCAGGCATTCTGGGTATTCAATAAACAGAGTAATTCAATCACTTCACTACAACCATCATATAAGATAAGCATACACAATAACCTATGTATACAGATCATTACGCTATGAAACTTAGGAAAGGGGTTCTACTTGTGGATTTATTAGCATGTAGTAAAGAGATGTAAGTGGCCACAAAAGTAATCGGCAAGATGCTCACTGCTTACGGATCTATCTAACAAAGCAGAATATAAGATAAGAACATGAGAGAGATATGCAGATATTATTATTGTCACAAATCTCCAATGATATCATAATAAACCTCAGTAACCAACTTTCTCACTTTCTTAACTCTACCCTCCATACTCCGTATCCCATCAAGAAAGATCAAACCCGACTCCGATGCCAAAAACTATTACACCCTAAATGCACATGTTTAATGTTCCCGTTGTTCTTAATAAATCCCTTAATTAGGGCTTATAACTCGATGATAGGGACGTTATCGCCGTCCAAAAGGACAAGGCTTGAAGCATGTGTACTAGAAATAATGTAGTTAGGTATAGCTTTAATGATATACACTCGCACCTGATCAAGCCATATACAATCAACTGTTAACTAACATAGCGTTTATACACCACAGTAAAGCAATTCACCATAAAATTTACACCTCGATCCGCTAAAGATTTCAAAATACAGCTCCAAAAATATGCATATAGTATATCACTGTTGATCCATCCAGATTCCTTTGCTCAACTCATTTCTTCCACTAGCATGAGGGCGATTCACTAAGCATTTTCCTAAAATAAAATATGAAAAACATTTCAAACTGTAAGTCGAAGCTCAGTACATGCATTCCTATATTGTTAAACTATCTCTGCCTAAATTTGTTGGGCACCTGCTTTGCAATTCATTTTAAGTTAAAACAGTGAATGAGATGCATGTCAAAATACATTACTAGTTATTATCTGATAGTGAATCCTTTGTAACCGTTATGATCTATGGATAGGTGTAGACCTGCGAAGCCGATTAGGGGACCTAGCCTAAAGCCGTGTGGGTAACTAAGGGACAAATACCCTGTATATGATAATTGGCGGGGTCACTAATCAAATGATAAATCATTGTATAAACTGCTTCATTAATGTGCTTACCAAAATAGGATAACATTGATAAGTACACTTTGATTTCCAAAAATACATGCAATAGACATACATGAAGTCTTTAAAATATAGTCTCACTTGATAACACTTATGTACAATGGGAAACAATAAACTATACCCTGTTTCTGCTTAAGCAACGTAATTATAGGTAAATGTGGTTAGTATCCAACATTCACTCCCGTAATTTGTAACGTTAATAGAAATTGATTAATAAAAAGAGCATCCATAATTCAAACAATTGAATATAAGATATGTTACACCAAAACAATTTGAAAAAATAAATAAGTTAGAGTCATTGAACTCAAAGTAAAACAAATTGCAGCAAAATAGACCAAAATGAAATAATTGAGATGATAATAAAAAGACTTTAATAGATATAAATGGAATATAGGTTTTTTGATATTCCTAAAATGGATAATAAAAGGTTCAATGCCAAGAGGGGTGCTAAGAGGTTCAGGAAAGCTCGTATAACTCTAACTTGACTCAATAGACACCGATCTTCAGTCATTAAATCTCCCCACTTCTCAAATTTCATTCTTATGCCCATTCAACTCGGTTTTCGAACCCAAGTAACCTTTTATACAAAATCAAAGTTGTTAAACTCACTAAACAATGTAATTTCTTGACAATATCCATAATTATTTAGAAACTCCTTATAATATCTCCAAATCTCATGATTTCTTTCCTCCCATATATTACCGTTTCAAGGTCAACCTTAGAAAATTTATATCTTTCATCCCTAACCTCAAATTGAACATTAAAACCCCAATATGAAAAGCTTAAGAAGTCCTACAATACTTTCATTGATAGTGCAAAACACAATTACCAATACATGACCTCTAAAATTGAGTGTAAACAAAACTGTGCACAGCTCCTGGTTTTTCTGCGTAGTCTTTATAAATCGACCAACTATTTCCACAAAATTTGGAATGAAGTGATTCAAGTGGCATTAGAAAGGTAACACATTAATCTATCTATGCACCAAAAATTATAATTTGTTGATGCATCAATCAATACCAGTTTAATTCCAAATTGACCCTTGTTTTGGATATGTTTACAGCCCTAATGTACCTATTTTCAATCTTTTTCTTCAAAAAAAAAAAAAAACTCCCATAAACGCACTTACTTGTATTATCAATCTAAACAACTTCTTTTAATAATTTGTTAGAATTTTCATAATCTACCCCTTTTTGCAAAATGCAGATCAAATCATTATTCAAGCTGACAACACACCCAAACTTCAATTGCCATCCAATTATATATAAAAAACACACTTGATGCTAAAAATTAAACTAAATAATGCACGGTCATGCAATTGGAGGTTATGAGCAATTTATACCTGTATTTAAACTCACTCAAAAGCACCATAAACACCATCATATTCATTACTAACGCTAAAGATCACAAAACCAAATCCAAAACAAGCTAAATTTATTATTTCCAACCTTAAGCTTGCATAATCAAGTATGGACTCCACGCTCACATTCCTTCAAGCTTACTAGCTAATAAAGCATCAAAATAGCTCTTGTTTTTGTCAAAATATCATGATCGATACTCAAACCAACATAATCAATAATCAAAACCAACATAAAACTAGAATCAACAAGGTAAGGGTTAGGGTTTTTAGTCACTTGCTGCTTGAGAGAAAGGAGGAAAAAGTGGTTGATAGAGGAGGGGGCTGCGAGGAGGTGATGCTTGGGTGGTTGATGATGGTCTAGTGGCCAGCAGTGGGTTGATCAGTGGTGGCAGCAACAAAACTCAGCAACATGAGGTGCTGTAGGGGGATGAGAAGAAAGGAAGAAGCTTGATATTTGGTTTTTACTTGGTTGGAAAATGATCTTAATCTATCTACATTCAGTTGGCTGAAATTAATACTTCTGAAAATGTCTATTTGCTAATTAAAATTAGGTACAAATGATGGTGATCAACTTAATTTAATTGCATTAAAATTTTCACGCCACAACTGAGCCCAAAATGAATTGGGCCATAATTCGGGCCTAAATGAATTGGGCCAAACTTAATAAATTTGGGTCCAAATTCTTGCATGGTTAAAACTTAAAAATTAAATTTTTATGACATTATCGAAGACAATTTATTGCTTAATCACATTCACTAGGCCTATTATCAATTCACCCGAAATTGTTACGAGAAATGAAACTTGAATTGCAAAGTAGGGCCCAAAATGAATTTTCTAACCAAGATGGTTAGATAAGATAAATAAATGTGAAAAATTAATAACATGACTTAATTAAATAATGGTTACGATTTAGGGTCAGGCTATTACACGAAGAAATATGAGGTTTTTCACAAGGTTACTACACCTTACCATCCCCAAACTAGTGGTAAAATTGAGCTATCCAATGGAGAGTTGAAGAGTATATTAGAGAAGATGATTTATTGGTCCCAAAAAGATTGGTCCTTGAAACTACGTGATGATGTATGGGCCCTTAGGCACTACCGCTTATCGCCTAATGTTTGAGAAGTCTCGCCATTTGCCGGTTGAACTTGAACACAAGGCATATTAGGCTATTCAAATGCCCAATTTAATCTTAATGCAGCAACACGGTGGGGAATGTTGCAACCTAATGAGCTAGATGAGTTGAGGTTGGCGGCCTATGAGAGTTCCCATATTTACAAGGAAAGAACTAAGCATTGGTATGACAAGCATATCATGAACAAGTTCCTTTTTTGTTCAATTCAAACTTGAGGTTGTTTCTAGGCAAGCTGTGATCCTGGGGGTCGGGACCACTTTAAGTCACTAAGGTTTTCCCTCACAGTGCAGTTGAGATGTGAAGTGAGTGTACCGATTTGTTTAAGGTTAATGGACAGCGGCTTAAGCCCTGTTTTGTGGCATAGCTAATTGATAAGGTTGCTAGCCATACTCTAACCGAGCTTACTCAAACTTAGAGAAAAATTCAAGTCCTTGACCCTAAAAGAGCACTTTTTGGGAGGTAACCCAAGCCATTTCATCGCTTTCTTTTTGTTTTTGATGTATATAGATTTTAGGTTGTGAAAAAAATGAGAAAAATAACACAAAGATAGAAGTGAGTGAGACAGTTGCCACCACGGACCAAAAGTGGTCCTACCCATGGACTATGGCTCATTTTTTCCTTTAAGAAAAATAACAGGAAAAAATGGAGTAGTTAGTGCTAGCAAGCACCACGGACCATGGTAGCTTGCTCCACCTGCAATCAAGGGTTTTGACCCAGAATCCATTTCACTTTCTTCATTGGTTCTTCCCTAATTCGAGTCTCTCTCGCTCTCTATACCTCTTCTCTTGTGTCTAAGAGCTCCATAGCCAACCCCTCAATCCCCTCCGTTTCTCTTACATTTTTCACTTTAAATCAATTTCTTAAATTTCACCCCATTCATTCATCATTCTTCCAAATTCCCAAATTTTCCATACAAATTTCACAATCATCTTCCCATTTCCCATAAATTTGAATTCCACCCCCATTCACAATTTCCTTTTCCTACGCCTAAATTTCTCATTTTCTTCACTTATCTTCATCCCTTTTCCATTCCATGGTCATTATCTACCCCAAATTCTCCATTTTATGTCTTCCCATACTCCCATATCCTCCATTATTGAGTATTTTTCAAAACCTTCTACAATGCCCTCAAGTTCTTCCCATCACACCCAAAAGAAGCCAAGGAGCACTCAAGGAGTGGGAACTTTTAGGCAAGCACTAGAAAGATCAATATGGACATCCTGGACATCCACCAATGTGAGAATCAAGTTAACACTCCTTACCCTCTTAGTTTAACTAATCTGGATCATATTACTAAGTATAATGCTTTAAGTAATGGAGTTCTTGTAGTTACTCAATATTTTGATGAGGATTGATTGAACCAAATGGGTTTGTTGGATGATCTACGTTAGTTGTTCACAAGGGGTGGTATGATACAATTTGCTGAGACCCGAGACCATACTTATACGGACCTCACCTTTGAATTTTTGAGTACATTGCAAGAGGAGGTCTCTAGTGGTCCGTGATGTCAAGAAAGATACATTTCATTCAATTTAAATGCGGAATTTTATGAATTAAATCATAGTGCCTTTAATGACGTACTTGATTTTTTGCTTGTTTGGACTTACCCTGGTGTCGTGTTCTGTAAGACTTTAAGCCGAATGCCTTTTGGTATGAAATTCCAGGAGATTAATGATACAATACAAGTACGTGTAAAGACACTTTCATTAGAAATGCCTGTATTTGAGTGGTATAACGAATGTTAGCTTCCGGTATTTTTGCTAGGGATGATGGGCTAAATGTCTCTCGATTGTTTGAGCTATAGCTTTTGTCCTGTATGATGAATGATGATCGTATTGCCCGAGTCTTTCTTAGCCACGTAGTTCTATAGTGCAACTACTAGTACTGTGGATATGATTGTGATTAGGGGTATCATCACCCCTATTGCTCAGTCTTTAAGTATTGAGCCTACATTGGAGGATAAAGTTTCAAGGTTTGAACAGCTTGACAAGACTGCTTTGAGCTAATGAAGTTTTATAGGGTAGAGGTTGGTCAGTTGTATTGGATATACCATGGGAATCGGCTTTTACCACTTCCTAATGTAAAGAATACCACACTCCTTCCCCAGGATAATCTCTCTGCCCGATGATGAAGAAGTTGTTCACCCGTAACTCTACCTCCCCCACTTACACACCCTAGCGCCCCCAGTTCTTCATATCTAACTATCACCTAGGCTTATGATGTGGCCCATGCTAGCTGTAGGTACATCTAGGAGAAGCAAGCCTCCCTACAAGCTTATATTCCATCTAAGAATGCCACTCTTCATAACTTTGATTAGGTGCAGCATGATGAACTCCGTACGATGATTGGCTCATAGAATTAATACTTTCAAGACTTTTAGCCTTGTTTAGAGACTTGGGGAGATTGAGATATCTCTTAAGGCCACCCACAACACCCTCCCTCTCCCCCTTCTTTCTAACACTTATTGGTTCTCCCTTTCACTTTTATACTTATGTGCTTGCTTAGAGGACAATGCTTTATCCTAATATAGGGGAGTTGTATTGATTAATGGTATCTGATGATTGATTTCTTGAGTACGAGGATCTATATGTGTTGTAGATGATTGCATTTAGAGTTATATTTAGAGATAACTTATATCTAGAGCATGTAGTTAGTGCATTTAGTTTTATTTTTATAGTTTTGTTTCTCTCATGTATTTTAGATATTAGATTCATACAGAGCAGTTTTGCATTTTAGGATTAGCTTCATACATTATTCGATTCAAGCAAAAAAAGGAAGAAAAAGAAGATAAAAAAGGAAAAAAAAATCTAAAAAGAAGGAAAAAAGGAAAAAAAAAACCTCTGATGGTGAGTTTTAGAGATCAGATTGTCTTCTTTGGTTTAACTTGCCATTTCATATGCCTAATTGTGAATTAAAGTGTTTGGAAGTGACTTTTTAAAACTGTGCTTAATATTTTGACCATGTTTTGAATGTGAGTTGAGTGCCCAATGGATCTTTGCATGAATGTTAGCATATGAGTCTTAATGAACTAGATATGACCTTGGTATATGTCCTGTGAGGCTTTGAGGTTTCAAAGACTAATTCATCAATTTTAGTCTCCTTGCCTTTTTCTTGAGTGACTCTTCCTAGCCATCATCTCTCTAGAACTTGCTTTGATTCTCATTCAAGATTAGACCAGCATATGTATTTAGCAAAATGATTGAGTCATTTCATGTTTTGATTAACCTACATTTTACCAAATAGTCACCCTTGTTATGCATGATATACCTTTTAATAGTCCCTGTGAGCCTTAAACGTATTTATTGCTGTGAACCATCATATATAGCACTTGGCTAAACATATATCTTACCCTTAAGACAAGACTATAGAGTTTCACATCATAATGTTAGTTTACAAGTGTTAAAGTCTTTTGGTGGTTTGGTTTGGTTTGGTTGGTTTATTAATAATGGTTGAATGCTATCAATTATTCAAGAAGTGTTGAATGCTTCTGTCCATAGACATTCTCTTTTAAAAATAAAGGAAAAAAATTTAGAAAATGCAAAACTAATCACAAACTCCCAATGTGGGCCCACTTGTGCTGGACATGTGGAGATCGATACGTAAGCCGTGTTACCTTAGTAGGTCTCACTTCTCATAAAGAGTCCGATTCCAATAGACCCACAAAATAAGGTTCAGGAAAACATTTGAAAGTTGAAGATTCTTTCATAAAATAAAATACGTACATAAATGAATAGATAACAAAATAAAACGGAATGTACCATTAATAACAATAACTCACATCCTAATCAAAACAAGCATACACAAGGACTTGCGACGCATGTTAAGTGACCGCCAAAAGCAAGCACTAGCACTTTAAGTGCCATAAGGAACTATGGAAAGGGCAAGTAACAAGTTACCTTAAGTCTGTTACCCTAGTTCTAAACTTCCATAGCTTCCTGTCCTGGTCTAATCACTTCACTCCAGCTCTTCTTTAGTTTATCTCAACCCCTTCTACACCCAGGAAGATCAATCTTCTCACATCTCGTTACAGGTACATCCACGCTTCTTCTCTTTATATGACCAAACCACCTAAGTCTAGCAACTCTCATCTCATCTTTTATGGGTGTCACTCCTACTTTGTCTCTAATCACAACATTTCTAATCCTATCAAATCTCATGTGACCGCACATCTAATGAATCATCCGCATCTTCACTACCTGCATCCTCTGAACCTGAGATTGTTGATAGGCCAACATTCTGTATCTTACAATAATGTTGGTCTAACAACCATTTAATAAGCTCAACACTTTATTCTTAGTGAGATCCTCTTATCGCACAATATCCCTGACGTATTCTTCCATTTTTGCCATCCTACGTTTATTCGATGGTTAATACATTCAACAATATCTCCTCCTTCCTGAATGATTAAGCCCAGATAACAGAACTTTTCAACTCTAGTTATAGCTACATCCCCAATGGTCACTTCGTCTTCAATACCACCACTTCCTTCACTAAATATGTATTTAAGTACTCAGTCTTAGACCTACTCAATCTAAAACCTTTAGCCTCTAGGGTATCCATCCACCGCTCTAACTTATCATTAAGCCCCTCCCTAGTCTCATCAATAAGAACTATGCCATTAGCAAATAGCATGCCCCACAGTACCTCATCTTGGATCCCTTCAGTAAGTTCATCCATAACCCAAGTAAAAAGAAAAGGACTCAGTGCTTACCCTTGATGAAGACCAATGTCTATAAAGAAGTTATCTTTATCCCCCATATGGTCCTAACTCTTGCCCTAACACCCTCATACATATCTTTAATCACACAAATATGGGAAACCCACACGCTTTTTTTCTCTAAGCACTCCAATAATAGCTCCTTAGGTACTCTATCATATGCTTTCTCTAATCTAATGAACACCACGTGGAGGTCCTTCTTCTATTCTTGTTGAACTCCAAGAGCCTATGTATGAGGCGAATAGCCATAGTTGACATACCTGGTATAAAACCGAACTAGTTCTTCGTAATCCTTGTTCCCTCATTGTAACACCCCTATCCCTAGGGTCAGGGATGCTAACGTTTACTTAAATGCTGGAGCGAAACTAACAGAATCTCACCTAAAAACTGACCATTTCCCAGGGTTAAAGCCTTACATTAGGTACCTGCAATGAGTAGAAGCATAAAAGAACACCAAAATAAGCTCAATGGCTACATGTCAGAGTCTATAACACAATGGGCCAAATGCCCGAAGCATACTAAATAATAAAGTTCAATAACAAAGAAGGAAACAAAATATATGACTTAACAGATCATACATTCAGAGCACTGGGGATTATATCCAAAAAATAACTAACTTCAACTTAAACAAACGACCTATTATATAGATGGTTGGCCCAAATGGTTATTCAGAGCGACTGCTATTCAACATGCAATACATGAACCACAGTACTTTGTTTACATACATTTATAAATCTAAGGATACATAATATTACATCGTTAAACTTGTAAGTCTACATATATACATGTACACATAACACCTTTTTTGAAGCAAAGGGGAGACTCTAATTCGACTTAAGCAAATTAACTACCACCTGTCATATCGAAAACTTGGTAAAGAGGGAAATAACAAGGGGATGAGATATCACATGCTTAATGAGTGATCCTTAACCCTAAGAAAAATAAAATAGTTGCACATAATACTTTTAAGTAGTAATCACACATATTTTGATATTTAATATCACATAATAATCACCTAAGATCTCCCATATTCATTATTACCTCAAAATCCTTCAAGATTCACAAAGATATTCCGAATCTCGTTCTATTTCATGCATAGGAGTTCCCAAGTGACCTAAACTATGTATTGTGTAGTTTAGGAGTGACAATCACTTGCTTAATATCACATAGTAGTCGAAGCAGACTCAAGTAAACTAACTCATGCACAAATTCTGGTATGGTGAATAGTAGAGCACCTACTTCACACGTAAATACCTACCATTAAGGGGTTCAAATAAAATCACCAACTAGGATTGTTTTTACTAAAAGATTGGATTTAACACATAAAGGACAGGACATTACTTAAACTGAAGCAAGTGTTTATGGAACAGTCATTATTCATTGGAAAATCATGTAGAACTCAATAAAAGCTCATTTTAAAAATACATGCACTTTTCTAATCTTTATGCTAGCATAGTCCTTGAATGAGGGGTTTTCATCACATAACAGCTATAAAATCATTTTAAGGGGCACTGGGTTCTCATATATGTGCTCATAGGGGAGATGTATACTTGTCCTGGGGAAGATGTACACTTGCTCTTCATATTATCTCTGGGGACTCTCATAATCAATGGACCATTACTCTCGTCAGAGTCTTCTAGAGTTCCCACTTTTGGGTCTACTCCCTAGGAATTAGGGTTCCCGCTTATCGGGTCTATTCCTTAAACATTTGTCCAAGCATTTAACACCATTTTCCTAACCCAAAACATTTCAGATGCATCTCAATTTAAACATATTTTGCCTCAAGATTCTCATTGTATCACAACAAAGATATTTTCATTCTTAAGAAGGCTGAAATGCCTGAATAAGGTCATTTGCCTGTCAAAAAGCATATAACCATTCATTTTGACAAAACATGCTTATGACTGAATTAATGACCAAGTATGCATTCACTTTTTGAAGCAAGGAATATTAAAACTCATTTAGGAGCCATTAGTCGCAACTTAATTATAATTAGTTTCGCTTAAAAGCATTTTTATCAAACCAATGGTCTAACAATCGTCATTAACCACATAACTCAGTACGCTTGCCAAATCGAAGCAATTTACTTACACACTAGCAACGCACGCCTTTAAGCATATTGTGAACGTATCTATTCGTAATTCACATTGCTTCAGTCATTATAACAATCAACCGACACTTAGTTCGCAAATCATTCAGTTAACACCTTTAAACATGGAGACAATCTTAAACAGCTAAGATTACAACAGTCTGGTAAAGAACTCAGCCCATGACATATACACACAGCACACATAGTATATACGCCATCAAAAAGGAAGGCACACTTATAAACGCATTAACAACCAAATAGCTACTAATTTCACATAAAGGAGTTTTAGTTTAGTTCAAAATTCAATAGTTATAACATAATCACACTTAGTTCCACCTAAAGGCATTTAGTGGTATGAAACTATAAATCAATTGCTCATTTTTTTTTTGTTAAATTTGTTCCAATTTGTATGAAGTGAAGGGCTTAAACAAGCTCGTACCCTTTAAGTCATACGTTACCTCATTGTCAAGTTCCCACTTCAATGGTTCAACCCATAGCACAATTCAGCTAAGTCGTTGTGCAGTCTATACATGGTCTCCAATTTGGGTGCTATAACATCTAAAGCATGGAATGAAATCCACAAGCAAGTGGCATTTGTCTAGGGTATTATCGAGACAGTTAAGTCAGCCACATAATTTACAAATCCGGTTCACCATTATTATAATTTTTGTAAGTATACGGCAGTTCGTTGTAATACTTACGGGTACCGTCCTCAAGGATGAATTATGAATTAAACTACAAATAATCTAAAGTAGTAGATTGCTATCATAGAAAGCCCAGAATTGCAAAATTTAACTTGATTGAACAACTAAAGAAGATTTTGGAAAGCAACGACTAACCAAGAAGCAAAATCCAAATTAGGCAACAAGAGACCACCAACATTATAGTACCTTTAGTAGAAAACAAACCAATTTCTAGGTCATCTTCAACTCAAAGCAGCAGTAGTGCAATTCTAGAGAGAGAAATTATCCTGGCAGCCTATCTCCTCTACTAGCACAAACCCAAGACGATCAACACCAAACTGAAAATTAAACACAGTGCAAGAGGCCCATTGAAACAATTGAAACCATTGTTAAGCACCCAGATTCAAAAAGTACCAAACAGAATCCGAGCATAGATTGTCCCATAAACCTATAATTTGATTGAAACAGAGCAATTAAAAAGGAAATGAAACTGCACAATGAAAGCAGAAATTCAAAGCCAGTAGTATGCTATTTCAGAACTAAATTGGAAGTCCAATGAAATCAAAACCCAAAACCAAATTACCCCAATTTGAAGCTAAAACCTAAATCTAAAATCCGGGCAGACAAATTTAAGACAAAGAAAAATACAGAAATTGAATATAAGCTTTCATGCCCCATTCTACTGGTAGCAACCCCCTTATTTTAAGACCCAAAAATACAGCCCTTCAACCCCTCTTGATTGCTTCATTAATCCCCAATCAAGCCTTGCGCAATTCTTGTAACCGCTAGCTTGATGATGGTGTTGATGATGGAATAATTGACAAGGGGAGAGAGAGTGAGTAAAATGGCTGGGCGAGATGAAATGACAGCCATGAAAATGATGTGCATGCTTTTCTGGGCAGCAAGCAGAGAAAGAAGAAGAGAGGCTGGAGATCACGTGCTCAGCGCATGGGAGTAAAGTGAGAAAGAAGCTGGGTTAGGGCGTTAGCCCAGTCTGGCTATTGGGTCAAAGAAGATGAGAAGGTTAAGAAGAAAGTGTGGTTGGGCCACATGCCAGAACAGCAGAACAGGCCTGGAGGGGCATGATTGAGCTGAGAGAGAAGAAAAGGGATAAGAGATAAAAATGCAGACTAGAGATAAAAAGGCAGACTAGGACTGCAACTTGGGCTCTATTCAGCTAGGGCCATAGGGCTTGGTTCTTATTCTTTTCCTTCTTCCTTTCTTAACTTGATCCAATCCTTGAATTAGTTGCTCATTTTTTTCCAAATTTTCTAATTCCTATAAAATAAATAAAATAATATTAAAATCCTAATTTAATAATTTATTTCGAGCAATCATTAGAAAATAGAAGGGAATAAAATATTATAATTTTAGGTTGAACAAATACCCCCATACCTAAGTTTTGCTCGTCCTTGAGTAAAAATAAAAACTCTAGAAAATAAAATCCTAACTCACTTTTGTAGAAATCATAGTAGCACTTAGCACATGCAATAAGCCATATAAACTCCTAGGCTACCCTTAGTGGACGAGAAAGGTCTCGTGAGGGTTTGCAGAAGATATACCCATAAAATCTATAAAAGAAAACAAGAAACAAAGAATTAAAATCTTTTTTTTCCACAAAAATTTGTATATACAACACCAGTGAACGTATATGCCCATTCCAATCAAGTACATCACTCAAGTAACCAAAGAAGTAGATCATACATAAATGCAATGTACACATCAAGAAATTCTTAACCTCACTGATGACATCTATACATAATCTTTCACCTCACTTAAAAATTATGTATAAGCGTGACTGGTAGAACCTCACTCTAGGGGAAATTTACAACACTCCCACTCATATGTTTAAGATTTAAAAAGGTGCACTCTATTCTCTTCCAATCAAACAAACTACCATAGGCTTGCTAACGTTCTCAATTCTCTATAACTGAAATGCAAAATGCAAAATAACAATTAAGAGGACTTTTCAGAGTCGTAATGGGGCTAAGGATAAAGGGTTAGCAGAGGCATAAATGATTCGAGAAGTGAGGAGCTAAAAGCCAAAGCTAATGAACAACTAACACTTGTCCCAATTATAATGAGCACACACTTTCTCAAAACAAAATATAAGAACACACCCCAATTAAAGTGGCCATTGGAAATGAGTATGCATAGTGATACATCCATGCCACGCACTTTTATTCACAACTCCTTTTGAATTTTTGAGATTTTTTTTTCAACCTTTTTTTCCATTTTCCTTGGAAACTTTTTCCATTTGTTTTTCACTTTTCTTGCTTTTTTTAAATTTTTTTCAAGAAGAAGATGAATGAATGGCATGTGTAAGAATAATACAACTTACTTTCCAAATGGTCACTATGAAACATTCCCATAATATAACCAAAATAATCCACCTAATACATAAACTTTCAAAATCCACCCACCAAATAGTGAAGTATTGCCTCACTAACCTTGGCTTAGGGGTAGAAAATTGTTCAATCTAAAATTACATCGTTTTATTCCCTTCTATTATCTAATATTTACTTGAAATAAATTATTAAGCTAGGATTTTAATATATTTTTGCTTATTTGTAGGAATTTAAGAAATTTGAGAAATAAATAAATTGCTTAAAAAAAAAGAGAAAGTGGAATCAAAAGGGCACTGGATCATAACAAGCATTGGATCAAGAAAAAGAGAAGACAAAGACCTCAGAAACAAACCTAGCCGCAGCTATGGGCCTTTTCTGCTCCTATCCAGCGCCCCAACCTTTTCCCTTCTTCCTACCTCAATTCGAGTCTGTCTGCATCCAAATGCAGCCCGTTCGCTGTTTGACCTAGCAGCTCGCTCGTAGGTCTCTTTCTCTCCTTCTCTCCCTTCAGATTGGGCCTGTTCTAATTGCTTTATCTACGGTCCAAATGACCCTTAGCCTCATCAGTTGACTTCTTTTCTTTTCCCCCTTTCTTTCCTCTTCGAGTGGACCAGCATGCAGAGGCCTAGTCCGCCCTCTTCCATTTCTTTTATTTAATTGAACATATGCCTTGCACGTGATCTTCAACCCAGACCCCTGTCTTCCTCTTTGCTTGCCTAGACCCCAGAGACTAAAAAACTGCCTCCGCCACTATGCTGCCTCTTCATCTTCTTCACGAGACCATGGCTACCTTTCTTTCTCTCTTCTTAAACCATATCAGCATCTTCAATCCATTTTATTCTCTCCAAAAGGCTAGTATTAATCGGAGCAATGACAACATCAGTTACAAAGGGGATTAAGTGAAGATTAATTAAAGAATTGAAGGACGACAAAGAGTCGACTGGAGGCTACAAAAATGAAGAGAATTCAGTTTGAGCAGAGAGTTGATTAGATAGGTAGATTAGTTTAGGGCAACAGTCTTCTGTTCTTTATTTCTTGTATTTTCCTTTTCAGGTCCATTTCCTTTGACTCAAAATTTAGTGTCATTTGATTTGATTTAATTCTAGCTTGTAAAGTTGAGTACCATTTAGATTTTGGTGTTGAATTAACAAGTTATTGAGATAAATTTCATATCCTATCTCTTTTGTTCTACTTCAATTTTAAGGTTGTTTGGTCTTCGCCAATAGCAAATGTTAGAATCATTGCTTGAGTTATGATGCCCAGACACTCGTCTTTTGCTTTCTTTATGATCCATTTCCTTTGCCAAATCAGTGTCAAACTCTCATATTCTGCCTTCTTCTTGTGCAACAGTATTGGGTAATGCCATCGGCAATAATTAATGTGTTTCACATGTCATACCTCTATAGCGGAAGCTTACATTAATTTGGGTTTTTTTTAATCAATATGCCTACGTTGATTTATGTAGGCTTTTTATTTGTGGTTTGTTAGGAATTTTTTTAGGTGATTTAAATTACAATTTAGTTAATCATGTTGAATTAGTTTCATTTGCAGTGGCCTGATTTCATAGCCCATCTCCATGGATTGACATCTTCAAGTACTACAGTGATAAACTGTATACTTGCTGAAATCATATTAGAAATGTGTTTTAAGCATGCGCTAAAATGAAGGGTTCATAACAAAAACAGTCGAAGCTTAGAGGGCTACCAAAGGGTAAGCGTTTAACACAAGGGTGGTAATTTGGCTCTGTACCTCACAAAAACAAATGAATGCCTCTATCATATTGTCATAATGTACATGCTAAATATGACTTCAAAGAGAATCAAAGCAAGTTCTAGAGATGTAATCATGGAAAAGGCACACATGAAAGAGAAATGTGAGACTAAAAATGATGAATTAGTCTTTAAGGCTTAAAATCTCATAGGTTCATCTACCAAAATCAAGCTTGTTTAGAATTAATGTCGTGGGATAGAATCGTATACAAACATCACAATTTAGGAATAAGTTCTATCAATGCACACCACTCTATATACAACTAACACTAAGGGTACAAGAGAACACAGTCAATCGGAAATAGCACATATATTTCCCAAAACAAAACAAAAAGCTTTTTGGATTTTTCAAAGTTTTAATTTGTTTCATTTTCTTTTTTTTTTGAAACAAAGTTTCTCCACCCCTACACCTGAATCAAAGAATGTCCTCATTAGGAGTGAAAAGAAACATAAAGCAGAAAATAAAAGCTAAAAAGAAAAACAAATATACCAAGCCAAGACTCAGAAACAAAAAGGATAGAACTCAAAAACAATTGTACAACATATATACACAAAAGCGAAAAAGAAAAGCAAATAACTATACAAAAAGAAAAGAAAAATGAGAAAAAGAGAAAAGAAGAGAAGAAATTTCTAGTAAACTAGGTCAGGTGCTAAAGACACCCGAGCTATCTCAGCATTACAATCACCGATTAGGATTCGGCTCGCGAAGTATCAGACACTCCACATCTTCTTTACTTTGAAGCTCTATAAGCTACTTCAATCTCTGGCCATTCACTTTGAATTTAGCTGCACTCTTAGGATCTTGAATTTCAACTGTACCATAGGAAAAAAGACGTGAGATAATATAAGGACCCGTACGTCGAGACCTTAATTTTTCTGGAAATAAATGGAGCTTAGAGTCATATAAGAGTACTGTCATTCTTGGGGCAAACTCTTTCCTAAGAATATGTTTATCACGAAACAACTTAGGCCTCTCTTTGTAAGATGGAGTACTCTCATAAGCTTAAGCTAGTATCCCATTAAGCTCACTCAGCTGTAGTTTGAGCTCCTCACTGGCCTTAGTTAGGTCATCATTGAGCATCTTAATGGCCTACCTAACTCTATGGTCAATCTTAGTAGGGAGATGACAAGGCTTACCATAAATAACCCTTTAAGGTGACATACCCAAGGGAGGTTTAAAAGCCATCCTCTAAGCCTAAAGAGTGTCAACAAGCTTGTCAACCCAATCTTTCCTGTTTCTGCTCACTGTCTTTTCTAGAATCTGTTTGATTTGTCAATCGGACACTTCCACTTGGCTAATAGTTTGGGGATGATAGGGAGTAGCAAGCCTATGGACTATGAAGTACCTCTTCAGTAAGGCATCAAAAGACCTGTTATTAAAATAGGTGCCCTAATTGCTAATGATAGCACGGGGCATGCCAAATGTAGCAAAGATGTTCTCCCTAAGGAACTTCACAACCACCTCAGCATCATTGGTCCTAGAAGCGATGGCCTCAATCCACTTAGAAGCGTAGTCTATAACTAATAAAATATACTCATTTCTAAAAGAAGATGGAAATGGTTCCATGAAATCAATACCGCACACATCAAAGATCTCCACCATAACAATGAGACTCAGTGGTATCATATATCTTCTACTTATTCTACCCAACTGTTGGCACCTAAGGTAACTCTTACAGTATTCAAAAGCATCCCTAAACAAGGTCGGTCAATAGAGCCCACATTGAAGAATTTTGGCTGCAGTCTTTCCCCCACTAAAATGCCCCCCACATACTTAGTCATGACAAAACAAAAGGACACTCCTCACCTTATTATCGAGAATAAACCTCCTTAAGACTTGATCAGAACTGTACTTAAACAAATAAGGGTCATCCCAAACAAAGAATTTCACAAGGTAGAAGAACCTGTCTCTATTATTCTTGGTCTAAACCTTAGGAATCCTACCAGCAACTAGGTAGTTTATAATGTCAGCATACCAAGGATCAGGGTGGATAGCATATAATTGTTCATAAGGGAAGCACTAAGAGATACTGGACTCACTCTCTCTATCATAAAGAATCTTAGACAAGTGGTTAGCTATAAGGTTCTCAAAACCTTTCTTATCCCTAATCTCAAAATCAAACTCTTGCAAAAGTAAGGTCCATCTCACAAGTCTAGGCTTAGCATCCTTCTTAGAAAGAAGATGCTTAAGAGTAACGTGATCAGTATAGACAATCGCATGAGACCCAATCAAATAAGGTCGAAATTTCTCAAAACTGAAGATCACAACCAAGAATTCTTTCTCAATAATAGTATAGTTTAGCTAGACATCATTCAGAGTGTGACTAGCACCGTAAATAACATGGGGCTTCTTGTCAACATGACATCATAAAACAACCCCAATAGTATAATCAGACGCTTCACATATCAACTCAAATGCTTTTCCCCAGATAGGAGGATGAAGAATGGGAGCAAAGATCAAGGCTTTCTTAAGTTGAGTAAATGCCATAAGACACTCTTCAGAGAAGTGAAATGGCACATCCTTACCTAGCAGGTTGGTTAGGAGCTTCGCTATCATACTAAAGTCCTTAATAAAATGACGATAGAAGCTAGCATATCTAAGGAAAGACCTCACCTCTTTCACATAAGTGGGAGGGGAAAGATTAACAATCAGATCAGTCTTAGCCTTGTCTACCTCAATTCCATCTCTAGAAATAATGTGGCCCAAAACTACCCTCTTTTTAACCATGAAGTGACACTTCTCTTAGTAGCACCCGGGTTCAAATTAGCAAACATACTCGGTTTTCATAAGCTTGATTATTCAAGCTTAAAATAGGTATAAGAAGTTGTAAATCCACTTTTTAGGAGCCCGTTTATGTAAGTTGTGAGCGCATAAGAAGAGTTCTTAGTTAAGTCTAGAAGAAATAGGTCACATGGGATCATTTTCAAAATGCTACAGAAACTAATCCAGTCTAGACCACCTGCAGCTTTTTACCTATATCTCTTAAATACTAGGATTTAGATCCTCCAAGAAGACTTCCCTGAAAATATACATCTTGAGCTTTCCAAAGGCTTTTGAACAACCCAATTTTCACATGAATTTTTAGAGGTATGATAGATTAGAGTTACAGCTACTGTACTGGAAAGTAATTGACTGCTCCTGTATAAACCAAAATTTTGTGTGCTTAATTACATAGGCCTCCTTAAGGTTAAGTCTGCTATTTACATATTTTGGTTCCCTAAGGTCTTAGCTATCTAAAAAAGTAAAAAGACTTGGGTTAGGTCGTGTAAAAATAGGAGAAACAAGGTCAATTTGTAAACCATGCCAGATTGCACCCTGATCTGCTGGTTTGATTAGTTAGGTGTTTCATGTATTTGAAACCTAGTTTAACCTTGATTTCTCAGTATGGTGGGTTAGTAGACATCTTAAGGTTTTCCCCATGGATGGAAATCCAAATCATGCTCACTTTTGGCATAAGAAATGCGGCGTCCAAAAATAGTCTCCAAACTGCTAAAACTGCCACGTTGCACCCGATTGGTGCATTTGGTGGTCAGTAGTCTTCCAATGCCATGCTTGGTCCCTTTGCTATGAGGATGGTGGTTAAAGGGAGTTGGAACACAAACATGACTTCTTTTTATCCTTGTGAAGAGCATATCCAACTGAAGAAGGAGGAAGAAAGGTAAGCACAATCTGATCGGCTAGTCATAATGTTGTTGTTCCTAGTAGCCTTTTCCTCTTTGGTCTATGTGCAAATAGCCTTCTTAAGACTAATTGAGGATCTTAGAAGAGTTTAGCCTTTAATATTTTGCTTAGCTAGACTCATTGCTTGTAATTAGCTTAGTTAACATGCTTTGTACTTAAACAGAATGTAAGCTAGTTTTAAGCTTAATTAGAGGTTTCCTAAGCATGAAGAAACCTCTAACCCTTCGTAGGCAGCAATCATGGACATGTATAAGTAAGCAAGTAAGCTTATTGTGTAAATCGTATTTAAACTTTGAGTTAAAGAAAGTTGAGCTATGCTCCTTTGAGTTTGTTAAAATATTTAGTTGCTTATCCTAGTGGAGGCTGAGTTAGGTGGTGATCAAGTGAGTCTTAATTTTTGTTTAGGTGGTGTTTCTGTGTGCTAATCAAGATTAAGGTCCCTAAACCTCTTCCTAATGGGGTATCTGTATCCTTGAACAGGCTTAATTTCTCACTCGATAAGTCGTTGGTGATGATTCTGTATCCAAAGATTAGTTTAGGTTCTATTCTTTGTTGCCCTTGATTATAACCTTTCTTGGTTTTAGCTTTCACTCTTGAATTAAGTTAAACTTCACCTTTGAGAGATATATCAACTTTGGTATCAGAGTTAAGTTTCACCTTAGCTTGGTAATTAGCCCCACGCTCATAAAATCAATCTAAACACATTCCCTAAACACATTCCATAAATCAGCCCCTTACACACCTAGTTACACCATGAGTTCTAGTATGAGTTTAGAAGAGAAAATAAAGGTTGTTTTGAAGAGCGAACAAGCTATATTAGCTTTTAATCAAGAACGCAAAGCTCAAAATAAGTCCTTGAGAAGGCAGCTTGGTGAATTGATGAAGCAAGAGCAGAAATTGCATGCTAGTCCCACCAGTCCTATTCACGATGAGGAAGATGTAGTGAGTGATCAAGAGGAGAACTAAGAACAAGTTGAGGAGAAAGCTGATGAGGGAGAAATGCTTCTTTTGGAGAGAGTTTTGAGTGGTTTTTAAGATGATGAGGATGAATAAAGTAAGAACATCAAGGTATATTCGTTGATCCTAAATGGAGAAAAAAGAACACCTTAGCACCTTTGTCCCCCTCTGAACTCCATGAAAGCAAACCATAAAAGAACCATGAGCATTTGGACCCTATTCTTACTCATAGTGAACATTGCTTGATGTTCAAGATGAGTTCGAAGGTCCACCTCCAAACCATCCATTAGCCACTCCACTCCATAAACATTTTCACCATCTTTCTCCAGATGAACTACAAGGTTCAAAGGTATTTTTAAAGATTGATTTAAGTAAAACAACTTTCAAGACCAAAAAGGGCTTATTTTGGGTGGTTAGTAGTATTTCAGCTTGGTGAATTCAAGTTTATACTTGGCAGATGATTATTTAGCAAATTTGAGGGCAAATTCTTTTTAACAAGGGGAGAATGATGGAGATCCCTCAATGCATCATGCATTAGGCTTTCAAAACATTCAAGGAAAGCCAAAATCATCAGCCAACGTTCAAGAAAAGACCCAAATTCAGTTTGGGTTCAAAACAGTATCACCCGGGTTTAAATCAGCAAACATACCTTGTTTTCATAAGCTTGATTATTTAAGCTTAAAATGGGTGTAGAAAGCTATAAGTCCACTTTTCGGGAACCCGTTTATGTAAGTTTTGAGCACATGAGAAGAGTTCTTGGTTAAGTCTAGAAGAAATAGGTCACATGGGATCATTTTCAAACCACCTACACCATTTGACCTATATCTCTCAAATTACTAGGAATCAGATCCTCCAAGAAGGGTTGCCGAAAATAGACATCTTGCGCTTTCCAAGGGCTTTTGAGCAACCCAATTTGCATGTGTATTTTGGGAGGTATGATAGATTAGAATTAGAGCTCCTGTACTAGAAAGTAACCGACTGTGCCAGTATAAACTCAATTTTGTGTGCTTAATTATGCAGGCCTCCTTGAGATTTAAGTCTACTATTTTTGAATATATTGGTTCCCTAAGTCTTAGTTGTCTAAGAATGTAATAAGACTTGGGTTAATTGTGTAAAAATAGGAGAAATAAGGTCATTCTGTAAACCGTGCTAGATTGCACCCCAATTTTCCAGGTTTGATTAATTAGGTGTTTTATGTATTTAAAACCTAGTTTAACCTTGATTTCTCATCATGGAGGGTTAGTAGACATCTTAAATTTTCCCTCTATGGAAGGAAATCCTAATCATGCTCACTTTTCGCATGAGATATGTGGTGTCTAAAAACAATCTCCAAACTATTAAGATTACCAAGTCACACCTGGTTGGTGCATTTGGTGGTTACTAGTATTCCAATGCCATGCTTGGTCCATTTGCTGCAAGGATGGTGATTAAAGGGAGTTGGAACACAATCATGACTTCTTTTTAGCCTTGTGAAGAGCACAACCAATTGAGGAAGGAAGAAGAAGGGCAAGAACAATCTGATTGGCTAGTCGTAAAGTGGTTGTTCCCAGCGGCCTTTTCCTCTCTCCTCTATGTGCAAGCATCCTTCTTAAGACTAATTAAGGAGATTAGGATGGGTTCAGTCTTTAATCGTTTGCTTAGCTAGGCTCATTACTTATAATTAGCTTAGTTAAGCATGCTTTGTACTTAAATAGAATGTAAGCTAGTTTTAAGCTTAGTTAGAGGTTTCCTAAGCATGAACAAACCTCTAACTCTTCCTCGTAAGCAAGCATGGATGTGTATAAGTAGGCAAGTAAGCTCATTTTGTAAATCAGATTTGAACTTTGGGTTAAAGAAAGTTGAGTTTTGCTCCTTTGAGTTTGTTAAAACATTTTACTTACTTACCATAGCTTAGGCCAAGTTAGGTGGTGACTGAGTGAGTCTTAGCTCTTATTTAGGTGGTACTTCCATATCTTAATCAAGGCTAAGGGCCCTAAACTTGTTCTTAGTGGTGTGTTATATCCTTGAACAAGCTCAATTTCTTACTAGATTAGTCTTTGTTGGTGATTCTGTATCCAAAGATTTTAGGTTCTATCCCTTATTGCCCTCAATTGTAGTCTTTCTTTGTTTTAGCTTCCACTCTTGAATTAAGTTAAGTTTAACCCTTAAGAGATATATCACAATTCAAAGTCAAGTTTTTCTCTCTACACCGTTCCAACATTTTTTTCATATTAGGCCAACAATCATCAAAGGATGACCCGAACATAGAAAAGTCATCCATGAAAATTTCTATGCACTACTCAACTAGGTCTGAGAAAATACAAATCATGTATCTTTGAAAGGTAGTAGGGGCATTACAAAGTCTAAACGGCATCCTTCTAAAAGCATAAGTCCCAAATGGATAGGTGAAAGTAGTCTTCTTCTGATCCTCAGGAGCAACAGAGATCTAAGCATTGCCAGAGTATCCATCTAAAAGCAATAAAAAGGAATGTTCAGCCAACGTCTTCAACATTTGGTCCATGAAGGGAAGCGAAAAAGAGCAATAGAGATCTAAGTGTAGTAAGAGTGTCCATCTAGAAGCAATAGAAGGAATATCCAGCCAACCACTCCAACATTTGGTCCACGAAGGAAAAGGGAAAGTGGTCTTTTCTAGTGGTAGTATTCAATTTCCTATAATCTATGCAAACACGCCACCCAGATTGGAATCGAGTAGGGACTAACTTGTTCTTGTCATTCCTAATCACGATAATACAGGTCTTCTTAGGAATAACTTGAACAGGGCTAACCCACTAACTATTACAAATAGGATAAATAATCCTATGGTCTAACTATTTCAGTACTTCTTCCTTAACTGCTTTCTATAGAGTTGGGTTCAAATGCCTTTAGCAGTCTCCGTATGGCTTAGCATTGTCCTCTAAATGAATTCTATGTTGCACAATTGAAGGACTAATACCCTTGACGTCCCCTAAAGTCCAACCTATAGCTTTCTTGTTCTGTCTAAGTAAGGCAATCAATTCGTCCTCTTGGGCCCAATCTAGATCAGAAGTAATAATGACAGGTAATGATTCATTAGGTCCTAGGAATGCATACTTAAGAGAATCCAGAAGAGGTTTCAATTCAAGAGCACGAGGCAAAATAGATTCATGAGCAAATTTAGAAACAGCACTAAGCAGGCAGCCAACAGTACAACACAAGTCATCAAACTCAAACACGTTATATTCAGCGTCATCATCCACAAGACTCTTCTACCCAGTTAAGAGTAGAGAACTCCATATCATCAAAATGAGAAGACTGCCTTTGCATGTTAAAGATACTCAATTCTAAGGTTATGTTGCCAAAAGACATTCTCATCATACCATTCCTGCAATTAATGAGGGCATTAGCAGTGGCCAAGAAATGACGGCCTAGAATCATAGGGACTTAAGTAGCAATATTGGGCACTTTCTTAGTCTCAATCGCTACAAAGTCCACCAGGTAAATAAATTCACCATTTGAATCAGTACATCCTTAACTATACCCTTAGGCAATTTGGTCAATCTATCAGCTAATTGAAAGACCATCTTGGTAGGCTTCAGCTCACCTAACCCTAGCCTCTCATACTGTTTGTGCTAAAAATATGTTATTTTTAAGATACTTTTATGCCTGATTTATGCTCGAAATAATTGGTATTTTTAGATTTTGATTTGATTTTATTTGATTTTGTAGGTATTGAATAATTCAGATAAAATGTGAGAAAATGATGAAAAATGCCGAAAACGAAGCGTTGGGCCAGATGGACTCAAACCCGGCCCAAAAAATATTAGTTCGCTTTCTTTTATAACCCAAAGAGAAAAAAATAATAAAACCGGAAAATCCCCTCTCTTTTATTTCTCATAATCTCTTCTTCTCTCTCCTCTCGGGCTTTTAAGAAGGCCAGACCCCAAAACCCCAATTCTCGGCTTCTTCCTCTTCACCACCATCTCTCTATCTCTTTCGAACACCAGGATACCACAAGCACCATCAGCATCGCCATCATCATCGAGCACCACCAGCATCACCATCAACGCTCCACACATCGCTAGCTTGCATCATCTTCACCATCCATGCGTGCCCAGATCAACGATTGAGATGAGAAGGGAAGCTGTATAAATTCAACGGTAACGGCGCTTTTGGAAGATTTATTAAGTAACAATCTAGGGTTTAGGTTAGATTTAGTTTAAGTTTTAGGTTTAATTTCGTTTTAATTTTAGTCATTCGAAATTTAGGGTTTGTTTTCGGTTTGGGTTTCGATTTTAAGATTTGTTTTCAGCCTTTAATTTCATGTAATTAGGCTTTGAATTGCTGATTTTAAATTACCACTCATGAACTTCAATTGTAATTGCAACATTTTTAGGGTTAGTTTTGAGTAATTTCGAAATCCCCCCTCCCTGTTCTTCGTTCTGGTTGGAGCATCAGTAATGGAGAGATCGCCATTTTTGGATGAGCTTGAAGCTCGTTTCTGATTTTGTGGGCCATGAATGGTCGAATTTGACCCTTCCCCTGCTCTGGTTTGCATCATGGCTCTGTTCCTCTATTTCAGTTCTCAATCTCATCCTGGTAGCTCATTTTTCTTTTGTTTTTTTAGTAGTTTGGTTGATGTGATTATATTCTGATTTTAGTTGAGTTGATTTAGTTGATTTTAGTAGTTCGGTTGATTTAGTTGATTATGCTTTTGTAGTTTGGTTGATGTGATCAAATAGTTCGTTGCACAGTTGCTCATTTTCTCCCCTGTTGCCCTCTTCAGGGTTTGAAAACTGAAGGCTCTGATGCGACTTTAGCTTAAGATGCTACCATTGACTCTATTTAGCTTTGATTTGTGGCTGTGAGTTTGAGGGTTTTAGTTCTGTTTAAATGATTTAAATTGGTTCGATTGTTGCTTTGTTTCAATTCAAGGCCTAGTTTTCGTTACTCACTTGATGCTTTCATTTGATGCACTTAAACCATTCTCCAAACCTTTTTAGTTAGGCGGCATTGTTTTCCCTTTGTGGCTCTGTTTGCTGTTTATAATCCATGTTTTACTTGTTTATTGTTTAATTAGCTTAGGATGTCGATAGAGCAATTTAAACTCATGCTAAGTGACCTTAATCTCTTCCATCGTCCCTGTGGAGACGACCCTCAAGTATTACGACGATAGTTGTATACTTGCAGCACTTTATTTTTCACTCAAAATTATCGTACACATACTCAGTGAAGGGTATCAAGTTAACAATGGCCCCTAAATGAAGCAAATTTTATAAATAAGTTGGTTCCCTATAACCATAGAAATAGTAGGGCAACCAGGGTCCTTATACTTCCCTAGGATCTGGTGAGAAAGAATAGAACTAGCGCCAGAGGCTAAGAAAGCCTTGTTAAGGACACTAGCGGCCCTCTTAGTTGTACACAGATCCTTTAAAAATCTAGCATATAGAGGCATTTGCTGCATAGCATCGAGTAAAGGAATGTTGATTTTGACTGGAGAGAAGATCTCTCTCATCTTCTCAATATGAGCTTGATCTTTCTATTTAAGCCTATGGGAAAAAAAAGATGAAGGCAATGGACTTTGAGGTGAAGGATTAGAGGACTTTTTCTGCTTAGGCTCCTCTTTCTCAGAAGGTGACTCAAGAGGTGAAGAACTATCAAAATCATTGGGGACATCATTAGTAGCATCCCCTAACTTACTGGATGAACTAGTTTCTCAGAAGAAGAAGAAGAAGAATTTTGAAAGAATTAGTGAGGATACATATAGGGTTCATTAGGATTACTCACTTGATCATCGATCTCTCAACCAAATCAAATAGATATAACTGCATTCACTTTCCTCACTAACTCACTAGGGTTAGCACCAGAAGAAGAGGAGGCGTGACCTTAGGCTTCATCTCAGCTTGACTTGGAAAAGTACCTACCTCCCTAGAAGATGTTGCTAATTGGGAAAACTGCTCAGTCATCGTTCTCATCATTCGTTCCATAATAGCATTAATCATTCTCTCTATAGAATGTAACCCATCCCTTCTAAACCTAGAACTTGGACTGTCATTGCAAGCAATTTCTCACTATAGAGTCTTCTCAGTTAAGTCCTCTAAAAATTCCCAAGCAGCGATGATACTCTTAGAAAGAAAGCCACTTGACACATGGACTCTACCATGGTTCTAGTCTGTGATCAAGTCTTTCATATACAATCTGGCACAAACGTGCTTGGTCTAAATCATGATGCAGATACTGGGCCAAAAAATTTTTGAACCTATCAAATATTTCTAAAATGATTCCCTATTTAGTTACACAAATTAATTAATTTCATATCTTAGCTTAACAAGCTTGGTATTAGAAAAAAAAAATTTTTATGAACAATCTTACAAAATTATTCCAAGAAGTAACATAATTAATAGCCAAGTCATACATCCAACATTTAGAAAAATTTTTCAAAGTAAAAGGAATCAATTTCATTCACACAACATCCGTAGGGATATTAGGGAAATGCATCATAGAATGCACTTCTTCGAATTCTCTCAAAAATAAATAAGCATTCTCTAAACTTGTGAATTTAGGGAGCATTTGAGTATAGTGAGGTCAAAATTCGAAAGTCACATTTGGTCCCAGGTCAGGTATAGTAAAATAAGATGGTAAAGCAGCTCTAGGAGGATAGAAAGTATCACTTAAAGATCTTTCTTATGCCATTTCTTGCATTGCAAATTCCGGCTTGCGTTCATGTTCGGGGTCTAAGTCACGGTCGGATTTACTCCTAACAAGTCTATTATTCTTAGGGTCTCTAACCCAACCAGTCATGTAAATCCCACACCCTCACAAAAAGTTCTCGTCTTGGTGTTTTTCTTTTTCTAATTTTTTTGAATTTTTGAATTTTCTACATTTTTCCCTTTCTTCTAAAACACAAAACAAAATTAAAAAGTGAATCAACCCTTAAAAAAATATAAAAGCTGAAAGTAATCCAACCCTAGCAAAATCACAAAAAAAAAACACAAGTAAACTAAAAGAAAATAGAAAATAAACTAAACCTAAACAAGCCAAATCTAAAAAAATAAAACTAGAATAGGAAATAAAACTCGTAAAATCAGAACTCTATACGTAGGAAATTCAACATAATCACAAGGGACATGAATATATTTTTTTTTCAAATTTTTTCTATCCTTAAACTGTGCAGAATATTACAAACAGATTATTAGTTCTAAAATTTACAAAAAATTCCAACCAATCCCAAAAATTTCAGAAAAATTCACACAGACTCCAAAATTTATGCTGAATCCAGGAAAAGTATCAGCATAGCAAAAATCACACAAGAAAGGCTCCAGAAAATTTTGAACATAATCTAAAATTGATAAAAATCCTACACTAATGTTACTGTTTTTTCTGTTCAATTATGCCTTTTTCTTTTACTGCACGTAAACTAGATTGGTTAATACTGTTTTTTAAGTAGTAAACAACCCTAAAAATGAAACTAATTCTAAACAAAAATCAAAATACTAACTTAATTCAAAAATTGGAAATAGCCTAAACTAAATTACTAAAACTAAATAGCGACTCAATCAAAACCAAAAAACACAATTATAAAACCAAAAAGAAAATTGGTCAAATGACTCAAATAACTAAACTATAACTCGAGGCAATCGAATTTCCCAAAACCATCATCGACAACGGCATCAAAAACTTGTTGCAATTTTCGCAAGTATGCACTAGTTCGTTATAACACTTATGGGTGTCATCCTCAAGGATAAATTATGAATTAAATTATGAATAACCTAAATTAGTAGATTGCTATCATAGAAACCCCAGAATTGCAAAATTTAACCTGATTAAACAACTAAAAGAAGATTCTGGAATGAAGCGAGTGACCAAGAAGCAAAATCCAAATTGGGCAACAAGAGACCACCAGCATTATAGCATCTTTAGCAGCAAAACAACCCAATTTATAGATCATCTCCAACCCAAAGCAGTAGTAGTGTAATTTTAGAGAGAGAAATTATCCTGGCAGTTTATCTACTCTACTAGCACAAACCCAACTAAAGCAAAGGACGATCACGGCCAAACTGAAAATTAACCACAGTGCAAGAGGCCATTGAAACAACCGAAACCATTGTTAACCACCCAGATTCAAAAAGTACGAAATAGAATCCGAGCATAGATTGTCCCACAAACCCATAATTCGATTAAAATAGAGAGATTAAACAGGGGATGGAACTGTGTAATTAAACCAGAAATTCAAAGCCAACAGTGTGCTATTTCAGAACTAAATTGGAATTCCAATGAAATCAAAACCCAAAACCAAATTACACCAATTTGAAGCTGAAACCTAAATCCAAAATCTGGGCAGGCAAAAACGAGACAAAGAAAAATACAGAACTTGAATATAAGCTTGGATGCCCCCTTTTACTGCTAGCGAACCCCTCATTTTAAGACGCAAAAACGTAGCCCTTCAACCCCTCTTGATTGCTTCATTAAGCCCCAATCAAGCCTTGCCCAATTCTTGTAACCATCAGCTTGATGATGGTGTTGATGATGGAATAATTGATGAGGAGAGAGAGAGTAAAACAACTGGGAGAGGTAAAATGGCAGCCACAAAAATGATGTGCGTGCTTTTCTGGGCAGCGAGCAGAGAAAGAAGAATAGGGCTGGAGATCACGTGCTCAGTGTGTGGGAGTTAAGTGAGAAAGAAGCTGATTTGGGGCACTGCCCCGGTCTGGCTGTTGGGTCGAAGAAGAGGAGAAGGTTAAGAAGAAAGCGTGACTGGGCCACACTCTGGAACAGCTAAGCAGGCCCAAAAGGGCGCGAC
>NCQV01101007.1:1932-13203 GCA_002740545.1 Lophocereus schottii
AAATTAGGAAAATTAATAAAATTACTTCTTATAAATATTACTCTTAACTAGTACACAAACAAATAGTCTAACATAGCCAATTAAATACAATACAATTAATGAAAACATTAATCTAAACAGTTAGGCCCAGATGAAGATCTCCGGCTATTACATTCTTCCCCCCTTAAAGAATTTTGTCCTCAAAATTCTAGGGTCTGTAGTTCAGTCATTCATAATATGCACATACACACGGCAAGATCAACACAACGCATAATAGAATCCAAAATCTTGTTTTACTATTACTTGTGTCCTTTAAATCCGAAAGGAGGCTATTGTTTTTAGTCACCTCCTCGCCAATCCTGTTCTAGCAACTACTTACTCTATTTATGCGCATAGGGTAAATCGCATAGAAGATGGGCAAATGAATTTTTGTGGAAAACCATATCAAACTTATTTTAAAGGCATACAGACCTTCAATTGTCTAATCACTCCCTATGTCGTGACCAATAACTCTATGTACATGTGTAGCTATGAATCGGCATCCAAAGGTACGATAACTAAGCTATAATAGACTAAGATCATATAATAGCAGTCAATTAGCTCAAGTTCACTTTAAAACATTACATCAATTCACTGTAGAAGCAAGTTTGTTAACTTGCTCCTACAGCGCATCACAACAATAAGGGCATCACATAGCATCACCTTAGTACAATGATGTTGCATACAATCAACAACTCAACATTCTCCTACCCAAGAATCATCACAATGTGAATCAGTCTAACATGTATATAGCGAGCAATTTATAGGAGGATAATGTATTTAACTACCAATTGTCATGCATGGATAGAACTTGGTGAAGCTATCAAGAATATGGGTTGATGCGCAGTAAGAGTCCAGTATAAGTCTGTACATTAGTTGTTTAAAAGAGGTAGATATATGTTTTCTTGGTTGTGGTAGGTCTGATACAGGGTTTGTATATCTAGTATTACCTTTACACAACTTAATTATCATTCTATGAGAGTTCAACTACTCAGGTAAGGTGGCTTTACATGGGCGTGCAGAGTTCCTAGGTATACAACTACACTTAACTAAGAAAGAAATTTTTGACCAGAATGCTTAGTCATGACGAGAAGCAACCAAGGTAATCACAAGAGCTTTGTTGGTAGAAAGACCTACCCTGGGCTCCTTGTTTAGAGCTGGTCACTTTTAAGTCATAGAATAATATAAATGCATGGGTATGTTCATAGATTTATCGCTAGGTCCCTTTGCACCTTTATAAGAATATTACAATTTATAACATAGTACAACCAAGTCACGCTAGCGTATGCATTTCTGTTAGTTGCATTAGCAACCATAATGTACAACTCGATGGGCAGATGCGATATAGATCTAATATGGCCCTGAGTGCAGCCAATACATTCCCAAATTCCTTGAGGTGCTCGTGAGAAAGTACATACAGATGTGGACGTAACTCGAGAAATGGTACTGGTAATATGTAAATTGGTATCACGCCTAGCTATAGGACGACTAGAATAGAGGGAAGGTCAAACATAATAACCAAAGTATAGTAAGACATCATTGGCAACACACGTGATGGTTAGCAAAGCATCCCCCAAGGTTCTCTATGAAATTTACCAAGCGTTGCATAAACTCTTCGCACAAAACACAATACAGGGTAGCTCGGTCATGTCTGCAAGTTTACTCGGTCGAATCATGTCAACGATCATTTTAGACGCACCCATCCATAACCCTTAGAGCCATCTATTAGGGTTAAACTAGCATGATACATGGTCAAGAACCTTACTTACATTATGAGAATTGGGCGATGATGTTGTTAAATCGAAACTAAATTGAGTATTTGATGAATTTGGGGTTGAACCATTGAGTGGAATTTAAGGACTTTTTGTGGGAGGTGCTATGAGGAGGGAGCCCAGGGTATTGAATTATATACAACATTGTAAATTAAGTGCATTACTATAATACTGGGGTGTTATTAAGGTGTTGATGGATATGGATAGTCTTGTATGTTTAATATGTCCATATTAAATACCAATTTCTATGTGATTGCTACTTAAAAGTATTGTATCTAACTATTTTGTTTTTTTGGGGTTAAGAATCATTCACTGAATGTGTGGTAGTGCACCCCTTCTCTATTTTTCTTTCCCTTTAGGTTCTTAAAAAGACAGGAAGAAGTCCTCAGCTCACGTAAATTGAGTTTAAAACTCCTTTTGCTTTTAAAAATGAGTCATATGTATATATACCTAGATTCATTAGTTAAATGATGTAATGTGATGTATTCGTAAGTTCTTGAGCATATTTAAGTTGATTATTGCAGTTCATTTAATGCATATTGACTGGCAGTCACTTTGAATGCCCGTGTGGGCCAACTATATGAATAGTTAGTCATTTTGTTGGCTATAAGTTGAGCTTTGTTTTTGGGATATAACCTACTGCTTCAGCCGGTGATTCGTTGAGCCGTATCTTTTATTTATTTCTTTTGTTTAGCTTTATAACTTATGTATTCCGTGTGTGTGGCCCGTAGAGTTCTGATCTCTGGCATGTAGCCTTTGAGCTTGTTGGACATATTCTTTATGTTTTTTATTATTACAGGTACCTAGTGTAAGGCTATAAGCCTAAGTTATGCTCAGTTTTTAGGAGGAACTCTGTCTGTTTCATTCCAAAATTTTAGAAATCACTAACATCACTAACCCTAGGGAATAGGTGTGTTATAGGTGATATTAGAGCAGGGTCCTACAACCATAGATCACTAAAACTGAGTCTTGCATTTAATACAGCCATTTAGATAATTCTTGAGTGATAGTATGGTATATTATGTGGCTTTGGGCGTAAATGTGTTTCTAATTTGCATGCTGACGTGATTTATTGATTTTAGAGCAAACTGAATGATTAGGATAGGGAGCTATGTGTAAGAGTATGAGCTAAATCACATGTGCTCTCATGATTTAGCTAAGTGTTGGCTTCATTATTAATTTTTTTTATACATACATCTTTGATAATGTTGTTGAAGGTATGCTTGATTTTAAGTTTAAAAGGGTGGAAATAGTTAACTCTAAGACCATTCTTTGGCCTTAGGAATGATTTTTGTAACGCTTCCAATCCCTAATGCCTATTTAGTCTAACCTAATTATTCCTAAATTTATTGATTAGCAGCAGCAGTCCTTTGGTTGGAGGTGTTATCGCCGTTCCATAATGGAACAAGGCTAGCTAAAATTAAGGGAATCATTATAATGCCCCTTTAATTGCCCGACTCATGACAAACTTGGAATAACATACAATCAACCATTTAAATAGGTTGTGATGCACCTGCAAACTTAATATACGATTACAATATACTAGTAATTGGTGATGTACAAAAGATTACACAACTCTTAGATAATTAAGGTGCTAGCCCGCGAATCACGATGAGCTCTTGGTTAGCAAAACTCGAGCAAAAGAATTGGGACCCAACGTCACTTTTTACTATTCTTTGGTTTGCCAGGAGGACTGTGCACTGATCCCTTACCTAAAATAGAAAACATAAAAACATTCAAAATATGAGTCGAATCTCAGCACGCACATTCCTATGTAGCAAAATAAGTTTTGGATTAATTCAATTGGGCGCCCGCATTTTAAATCGTTTTGTTTGGCAAACAGAAGAAAGAGAATATATGAGTAAAACTGATTTGCAGGTTGTTATCTGGAAGCGGACACCAGTTGACGTCAGTAGTGATCGTGAGATAGGTGCACACCTCCTAGGCCGATCGAAGAACCTGAGTTGAAGCCGCGTGGGTAAATTGAAGGGCATAAGCCCTGATGATTGATAATTGATAGGGCTACTTGATTATGTGACAAAATATTGTATAAATTGATTCATTATATTATTATCATTGTGGTTTTGCATAGTTTGAGGAAACACATAAGTTTTTGAAAAACACAGGCAATGTACTAACCTGGTTTTTGAGAATCTCTCTCCCTTTGATTGAAAATCATTGCTGGCAGCTTGAAGCGACTGATGTGCGCTCACTTATGCTCCGAATATGCAATTATTCTTGATTAGTGAAAGGTTTAGAATTTTTATCATCTTTATTATCTTAATGAATAATTTAAAATCGTGTGCCTTTTCCTTTTCTTTTTATTATTATGTAACAATCATTATTAACTTAATTGGGCTTCATTTCATTTTGTTTTTGTTCCTCTTCCTCCCATGACTAATAATCTTTTAATACATATAATAATGGCATTTAGCTTGAGGTTTTTTTTAAAAAAAATCATGACTTTGTTACTAATGGCATCATCGATCATTATCATTGCTAACATTGTCATTATCATTGTTACCGTATTAGTATGATAACAATTATTATTAATATAAACAGAATTGTGATCATTTTTGGTATTATTGGTTATTAATGACATGATTTCAGTTATTGTTTTCTTTTTAACGAATTGACAAAGTCAGGTTAGGCTGCCTACAATACATCCTTTGCGGTGCGGCTCTTCCCCGGACCCTGCGTGAACGCGGGATGCTTGTGCACCGGGCTGCCCCTTTTTCTTTTTAACGAATCATTACCAGCATTTTCTAGTTATTAAACTTTTGTTTATGATGCGGTTTAAGGCGACTTTGTAAACTCGGGTTTCGATTTAAGTTGAGTCCCAGTCACGCAATTATTATTGCAAAATAACCCACAAAGATATATTACGTTAGCTATTTCAATTTGCAACTACTTATTCCCTTCTCTCCCTCTATTACATTAGATAACTACTTGATACCATATGCTCTCACTCACTTCGCTTGCACACATTCCCATCTAGTTAGTATGAGTTTCTTAGAAACACTAATGAAACTACATAATTGAGAGGTGAATGTGATTCAGATAAACATTATCCAAGAATATTAACCACTATATCCATGATCATACATACCTTTCTAACATGTGCATAACTCACTAACTTCAATCAAATATCAATTAATACTAATCTGACACACTTAAGCAACCTAAATAGGCTTAACTTTTCATTAAAACTTTAACTTCACTCGCCAATCAATGATTATCTACACCTCCATACTTCAATTACCTAATTCTCATTACTTTCGTTTGAACGTCCATTATACCTTGCGTAACCCTACAATTAACCCAAAACCCATCTTATATCCTTATTTAAATTACAACCATTAACTATTAATTGCAGTCAAAACATAAAATTTATTTGACTTCATATATACATACATGTATTTCCTATGTCCATTACCAAGTAGCACCTTAAACCTTAATGAATTAGTAAGATTGGCTTAAATTTATTCAAACCCTATTCCTACTCCTTCCATCTCATGATCACCACTCACCTAACCAATGAATTTTTGATTTCTAATTTCTCTAAATTAGTCATTAACAACTCCCTTTAAACCCAATTAAATCACATAACAACTTTAGCTTCCAAGCTAATCACCAACCTATGATCTAAACATAACAAATACCCCCTATCTGTCTGTATACACCTATAACTCACAATTTCCTTTACTTATTCAAGTAACAATCTGAGCGATCATAAGCTATTCATAATTAGATTCAGTACTTACACCAAACTCCCCTCTTTAACACCAAGTTCATTCAACTCATTCCGACCCCTCTTCATCCACTAAAATTTCACAATCAACATTAAAGAAAACCACAAATTTGCATTCATCATGCCTAAATACATAATTCACCACAAGAACTCAAAGCTAAAACATCAAAAGTTGAATTGAAGAGGGTTAGGGCTTTAACCTCTCAACTACTTAATTACACACAAGAAGAGAGAGAAATGGGCGGGGGATGGCGGGTCTCGGTCGGTCGGCGGCAGGAGGAGGTACGCAAGCGGCGTCGCAGCTGGTGGCCAGCGAAAACAAACAGAGAGGGGGAGGAGGTAAGCTGCGAAAGGCCGGGGCGGCAGACAAGGGGGGTGGTGTTAGTAGTAGAGCAGAGGAGGGGGTTGTTTTTGGGGTTTAATTAAATTTTTGTTAGGCTTTGAGTTTTAATTTATCTAGCTTAGTTATGGTATTTACTCTTTTTTCTCTTTTTTTTTCTACCCCATTTATTTCTTACCACATAATCTAAACTCTAGATTTTTCTAATAATTATCCCATCCCCTTTTTATTTCTTGATTTATCATTATTATTATTATTATTATTTCCATTCATTATATACATATATATATTTAGATATAATTAAAGTAGTAATTTTAGCTAGAATTAGTAAATTTAAATCTTACACAATTTAGATATAAATTTGGGAGAAGGCATTATCTTATTACTATTTTTGATCATTTATTCTTATTATTATTACCTCAAAATTTATTTTATTTATTTATTCACTTAGTATTACTATGCGGGCGTTCGAATATTAATTACAATTTGGAGGAATTATTTAAGGGGCATTAGAAGGTTCATGTTGAGACCATGTCGTCGTTTCAACCCGCGATGCATAAATATATACACATAAAATGATAAATTGAGACATATACATATAAAATAATAAATTGAAACGCGAGATTAAATGCAGCGCCCAACTGAATTAATTTGCGATTAGGGCAGTTTAAAATAATTACAAATATAGCTTTAGGTTCGGACTGTTACAGCCTTTCCCCCTTAAAATAAGTTTCGTCCTCGAACCTTGCAATTTGTAAGAAACATTGTTCGTATCTCAAATAGATATGGATACTTACTTCTCATGTCCTCCTCGGTTTCCCATGTAGCCTCAGATGAGTTATGGTTGGCCCACAGAACCTTAACCAGAGGAATGCTTTTCTTTCGAAGTTTCATAATTCTATAGTCAAATATATGTACGGGATACTCCTCATACATTAGATTCTCATCAATTTCTACTGGCTCCGTTATGATGGTATGATTCGGATTTGGAACATATATTCGGAGCTGTGAAATGTGAAAAACGTTGTGCACATGCTCAAGTTCTAGGGGTAAATCCAATCTGTAAGTCATTGGGTTTAATTTCTCAAGAATTTCATAAGGTCTGATATACCTAGCGCTTAGTTTACCTTTTAGGTTGAATCTCCTAACTCCTTTAATTAGGGACACCTTTAAGAACACTTTATCTCCCACTTGAAACTCTAGTGGTCTTCTCCTTCTGTCTGCATAATTTTTCTGTCTGTTTTGGGCTGCTTTGATATGTTCTTGAATTTTTCTTATCATTTTGGTGATTTCTTGAAACAACTCTGGCCCCAAAGTTAATGCTTCATAAGCTCACTCTAACACAATGGAGTTCTGCATTTTCTTCCATATAATGCTTCAAAAGGGGCCATTTTAATGCTGGATTGATAACTATTATTCTAGGACAACTCCACCAATGGTAGATAATCTTCCCACTTCCCTTGGAAGCCAAGTATACATACCCTAAGCATATCTTCCAGGATTTGATTAACCCTCTCAGTTTGTCCATTAGCCTTAGGGTGGTATGAACTACTAAAATTCAACTTAGTGCCAAAAGCCTTTTGCAAAGTTTGCCAAAATCGAGCCTGAAATCTTTTGTCTTGATTTGACAGTGTGTCCTTTTGTATGCCATGCAGTCGAGCTATTTCTTTGACATATAACTGTGCTCTTCTCTCTATGGCCCAGGTGTCATGAATGGGTATAAAATAGGCAGATTTGGTAAGTCTGTCCATGATCACCCAAATAGCTTTCGTTTTTGAAGCAGAAAGGCGCAATCCCATAACAAAATCCATTTAAACTGAATCCCATTTCTAGGTAGGGATTTCTAAAGGTCTCAGTTCGCCTATAGGGCACTAGTGTTCAACTTTCACCTTTTGACACGTCAAATGTTTATCGACATACTCTGCAATCTCTCTTTTCATGTTTTCCCACCAAAAAAATTATCTTAGATCCCTATACATTTTTGTTCCACCTAGATTTACTGAGTATCGAGTGTTATGGGCTTCCTCTAGAATTCTTCTCTTCAACTCGTCTTTATTGGGCACGTACAATCTGTTTTGAAACCTTACGGTCCCATCTTCATGTATTACGAAACCAGTTGATTTCCCTTATGCAACATTGCACCTAATCCTCTTTTTGACTTGCCTTAATTTCTTTTATTATGGAAGGTTACACATCTAGTGCTATCAATATCCCAGTTGTGTATCCCGGTTGCACTAACTCAATACCCATGGTTTCAAGGTCCTTCGATATTTCAGGTTGAGTATGCATCATGGCATTTAAACCATGTTGGGTCTTTCTACTGAATGCATCTGCCACTATGTTCACCTTCTCAGGGTAATATTGAATTTGCAAGTCATAATTCTTGAGCAACTCCAACCACCTTCATTGCCTTAAATTAATATCCTTCTGCGTAAAGATATACTTTAGACTTTGGTGATCAGTGTAGATCTTGCACGGCACTTCATATAGGTAGTGTTGCTAGATTTTTAAGGCAAAAATTACCGCAGCTAACTCTAAGTCATGAGTGGGTAGTCCTTGTCATAAGGCTTGAGTTGCCTAGAGGCGTAGGCTATTATCTTATCATCCTGCATTAGGACACAACCTAACCCATTCTTAGAAGCATCACTATAGATAGTGTACTATTTTCCTTCTTCAGGCAAGGTTAGGATAGGCACTGTTGTTAGGCGTCTCTTTAATTCTTAAAATGCCTCTTCACATTTGTCTGACCACTCGAATTTAGTGGTTTTCTTCAACAGGTTAGTGAGTGGGGATGCAATCCTTGAGAAATCTTTCACGAATCTTCTGTAATATCCTTCTAAACCCAGAAAGCTCCTTACTTCCATCACATTAGTGGGTTTAGGCCATTCAACTACCGCATTTATCTTCTGAAGATCAACTTTGATCCCTTCCTTCGTAACCACAAGCCCCAAAAATGTTACTTCGGTGAGCCAAAACTCACACTTTTTCAATTTAGCATACAACTGGTGTTCCCTCAAGGTTTGTAACACAATTCTCAAATGATTTGCATGCTCCTCCTTGTCTTTAGAGTATATCAGAATGTCATGTATAAAAACCCCTACAAACTTATCCAGATAAGGTCTGAAAACTCTATTCATGAGATCCATGAATGCAGCAGGGGCATTTTTTAGCCCAAAACGTATCATAGCAAACTCATAGTGGCCATATCTAGTCCTGAAGGTCGTTTTGGGAATATCCTCTAGCTTAATTCTAAGCTGGTGATAGCCAGATCTCAAATCAATCTTTAATAATACCCCTGCTCCCTGTAACTAATCAAATAGATCATCTATCCAAGGCAAAGGGTACTTATTCTTAATGGTTATCTTATTCAACTCTCAATAATCTATGCACAACCTTAAGGTTCCATCCTTCTTCTTCACGAACAGCACTGGAGCTTCCTGTGGTGAAATACTTGGCCTGATAAATCCTTTTTACAACAACTTGTCAAGCTATTTTCAACTCCTTCAGTTCAATTGGTGCCATCCTGTATGGGACTTTTAAAATGGGTTGTGTGCCAGGAAGTAACTCAATCTCAAGGTCGATGTCTTTTTTAGGATGGAGGCCTGGTAATTCCTCAGGAAGACATCAGGAAATTCACAAACTGTTGGAATATTTTCTATTTTTATCTCCTTTTCTTTAACCTCAGTGACATAACAAAAGTATCCTATGCATCCCTGTCTTTACATCTTACTTGCCTTTATGATTGAAATTATAGAATACTCCCTCTTAAATCTTTCCCCATAAAAACACACTTCTCGACCTTCTGCATCCCTTAAGGTCCTTACACACTATATTCGCCCCATAAATAGTCAACCAGCCCATTCCCAAGATTATATCAAATTCTGACATGTCAAATTCAAGCAAGTCCCCAGGGAACTCATGCTCAACAATTACAATGAGAACATGCTTATAAAGGACAAGACATTCTATTGCTTGCCCGTTTGGCAAAACTAATTCTATAGTTCGCCCGCTCCTTATTTTGTTTCAAACTCAATTGTAAAGCAGCTTGGGTGGATATAAATGAATGAGTTACCCCCGAATTAAATAAAACACAAAATGGCTTTGAATTTAAAAAGAAGGTTCCAGTGACAACCATACCAGAAACTGTAGCTTCCATTCTGCTCATTATGTAGGCTCGTCCTGCCGTAGAGGGCTTCGAGGGTAGGCTCCCTTAATGTGGAAGTGGTACTAGCTTTGCAATTCCCTTTTCTACAGCCTTCTGTCTTCTAGGGCAGTTAACAATTGAATGTTCTGGGCTTCCGCACCACATACACATGTTAGTACCTACACGACACTTAGCTGTACTATGGTTTGTTCGCCCACACCTAGCACAAGGCCCCTTTGATGTCACTGGACAAATCTTGTGAGGCTCAGCAGCAGGTTTCTTCTGTGCAACACTTTCGCTTGACGTGCCGCGATCATTCCACTTCCTCTTCTGGTTTCCTGGATGTAAAACTCTTAACTTGCCCTTCACTCTCTCCACTTCAGCAGCCCTTTCATACAGCTCTTAATAAGTTTGAATTGGCTGAGCTGCCAATTGATTCCTAATATAAAAGGCTAAACCTTCCTCAAACCTTCTCATTTTCATCCTTTCAGTTGACACAAAATCTAGAGCTTATGAGCATATTGCATTACTGGCATATGTCCACTCATCCTTAATTCCATGAATTCTTTCTCCTTTTGTCGTTAGACTGTGACTGGATAAAGCTTAGCCCTAAGTTCCTGAAGAAATTTAGCCCAAGTGAATTGGGGTCCCTACAACTTATCCTTCATAGTACTCTACCATATGTCTGCTTCACCAGTTAAATAGAAGGTCCCCATATTTACCTTTTTCTCTTCAGGCACATCCACTACTGCAAATATCTTTTCCATTCCCCTAATTCAGTCCTCCAGCTATATAGGGCCTAGTTTTTCATCATAAACCTTAGGGTTACGTCGAGGGGCCCTATGGTTACGTCGAGCGACCCTATCAGCTAACTTGTAAAACATTTAAGAGTTTTCTACAGGTACAAAGGGTGTAGGGGATGCAAGAGGGATCCTTTTCATCAACTCAATTACTAGATTCTTCTAATAATTTGGGTCCTCTACCCTACTAGAGACTTCCAAAGCCACTGTTTGGTCTCCATTAGGGTCCTGCTGGGGGTTCTCATTTACTCGGTTACTAGAACCCTGGGGTTTATCTTCCTTGTTATTCTAATTGTCGGTCACATGCTCTGACATACTGTAACACTAAATCACATAAGCAATACTTATTATCTTAATTTGCATAACGATATCACAAAGCAGTAATCATTCAGAATCAAAGCACAACTTAAATAGTATCTTTATTGCATACACATATGCATATATGT
>NCQV01101030.1:9420-23435 GCA_002740545.1 Lophocereus schottii
TGCCAGACACCAAGGTATTGGGTTGGCAGGGCTAAGGTTGTCTTGTACACTGGGGCTGGGGCTGGTAAAGAGTGGTCCGATGGGGAAGAGTAAGATTGAGGCTGGTTAGCAACCCCTTCCTTTTGCATGGGGAGAGGATATTGACAAATCAAGCTCGTAGATAGTACTTTTAATAATCAGTCAGACCCAACATTTCTGCTAAATGCAAACAAGAATAGAAATTACCATTCGTAGCACTCTGTTCTCAGATAGCAATCGTCCATCCTGCAGGAGACATCCAACAAGAGCAGTTCAGACTTCAGAGCCATTGAAAGTACTACAAATTTAAATATGAAATACGAATGTAACCCCAACAACCAAATGACAAGATGTGTCAGTTCAGTAGCGAAAATGATTTTATTCGAGCTACTGACCCAATCCCCTGGGAACCAACTATACTCAAGAATAATTTTTCCCCCTTGTATGTCTGAACTTGATAAGTCAAGAATAATCCTCATGGCTCGCTTTATAAGCACAACACCCGCTAAAGCTGATGAAACTTCCCAGTTTCTAAAGGTAGGATAGGAAAATCAGTGGTGAAAAGCAGTGAGTCTGCAATGAAAAATCAGCCCCAACTACCCAAAAAAATTAAGAAGTAAATTGTGAATGAAGATGACACCAAGTTCCTCGATCCTTGCATTCTCATCACTTTGAAAATGTCAGACTCTCCTAACCCTTGAAGTTATCATATGATCCTAAGACCCAAGGAAGCTTTTTGTGCACGCCGGGGAGGCGGTTGTTCTTTCCTGCTGATTCAGCATCGTTGAGCCCCCCCCCTCTTCCTTTTCCCAACTATTTTCATCCTTCCCCCTTGCCTAATAACATCAGGTCCATCTAGTGTGGGACTTCACTCACAGGTAAGGTCAATGGAGTTGATAAATTTCAATTTTGATGCTCCTTCACTGCTACAAACTGAACGGCATTGAAACTCTTCAGTCTCTCAGAGCCCAATCTCCAAGATAGAGACATTTCTGGAAGTCAGAAGCCATGCTATGCTTGCATAGCGGATATGGCATCCAGACAAGCAACAACTGTTTTTGCTGGATAACATTTTCCAATGGATAACACTTTTCAACGAACATGGCCAATGAGGAGGCTGAATCACATTTTTGCAAGTCAACATACCTTCTCAAGTAGTTCCGTATCTTCGCCTCTCAGAACTGGATCCTGCATAAAGCTGTTGATAATATTTTCAGTTCGAGTGCTAAAAGACTTCAGAGGTGCACCTTCTGATGTGGGATATCCAATCCCTGTATTTGCTATACCGTCTCTAGCTGAGCCTTTGGTCATCATGTCTGGTATATTCTTCCCAAACTGGGCAATGCTTCCCAGAGGATCTTGAGAGGACCCTCGAATAACACTCATGCCGCTTTGCATTGATGCAGGAAGAACACCCTGACCAATTGGTAAATTGGGATCGCCACCAAATCTCATCATCATTTTGGTCATTGCTTCCTAGTAATTTCACATGTTGAGCTTCTTGATGAATAGAAGTCACAGTTCTAGAGCCGTTGAAAAGAGCATATATAAAAAATTGATGATACCATGATATACAACTGAATCTGATTCACCACTCCAGGCTTTACAGCAAGACCTAGCAGATTCACATCATACATCAATAACTATAAATAATGGCAGAGCCACCAACAATGCAATGCAACGCAATTCACTTTATGAACAGTATGTTACAATCATTTTCATCTCTCAGATCCCTTTTTCACACAAACTTCAAATGATAAGACGACATAGCTAACTACTGCACACAATTTATAAGTATCATTGAGCCATGTTAACAGAAAACTAAAGGCTGTCTACAGATGCATTAAGGTCATGTAGGATAACGTTTATTTAAAAGGCCATGCACAACTTTCACAATTATATGTCTCCATGGTTTGAGCTGCACAAAGATTTCGCAAGCAAAAGAAAGCCTAGTTCAAAAGGAAAGGGGGGGGGGTTCTACATCAACAGCCAACAGCTGTGTCACAAGCAAACATAAGCGGCCAGTTATAGGCAGTTTTTTGCGGCATAGAGGACACACGAAACCATTATTGATGCAGTCATTATTTCCCTGAAGTGGCTCATGTTTGTGTTTCTAATGGTATTCAAATTTTTTTGTTCTGTTTGTTCCAAGGCACAGCATTTGACTCTACAATGTACCTTCTGCATGTTACACCTTCTACGAGTATCGCAAAAGACTGCTAGATCATAAAGCAGCAACAAAATCTAAGAGGATTCTTTTGGCTGTATGTATAACTAATCACGTACCAACTCCGAAACCATGGCCAAAACCAACTCCACACCCTATTCCTGCCTCAATGTTCTTTGCTCCTATCTTCCTCAACTGAAAGGCAGCAAATGCAAGATCAGAGCGGCAAGAAATTGCAAGCCACAAAATGTAACTAGAAAGATTGATGAAAGAAAATGAGAAAAGAAAAGAAGGGTGATGGCTGCTACATACAGTGTTATTCACATGTCTTCCAATACCAGAGAACGCAGATGTTGCGCCACTTGCTGCACTCATTACTTGGTTCAGCACAGGAATAGCACCTGCAGACAATCTTTAACTCAATGAGATAACTTTCGAGCAACTCATCCCACAAGTCATTGAAAAAGTTGTCAACAATTGGACAGTAACTGATGTTGAAATGTATAGAAAAATTTCACAGCTTTTAAGATGGTCAATAACAAATTGATCAGCTAATATGTGCAACATCCCTGACACCTCAATCCAACAAGGGAAATAGGTAAAATGATACCAGCCAGATTGTGCATACTTAATGAATCACAGGCTATTTCACATGTTCACTAGACTAAAAGAATGCACAAAAAATACCTTTCTCAGAAGATGGAGCTCCAAAACAGCATTGCTAATTCAACTACTTTGCATTGACCCCGTCATGCAGGGGGAAAAAGGGTGGAAAAATACAACCCGTGTACCATAAACTTCGAGTTCTTACAGAGTTGGCTAAGTAATTAGTAGACCATCAATACATACACCTGAACCTGATGAACTAAGGTCTTAGTCCAACCTTTACACCATAGTCCCCGGCTTATAGACCCAAGCAGCCATCGGGGGTACCATAGTCTTGCATCTATAAACATAGAAGCAATGTATATGTTCTAGTCTGAAGTCTTAGTCCTCGACTATAAGACCAAACCACCCAATCCCATGAAAAGAAAACTAACTAGGANNAATGAAGAAATAACTAATGAAACTACAATCTCATGAGCACCATAACACTACCCTCTCTAGGACAATTGTTTAAGATCAAGTATGAACCCAACAGGACAAGTTCCTGGCACATCAAATTCCCTGCTGAGACAGCACCAAGAATTTAATCACAAAGCTGGTTGAATTACTTCCTACAACCAACCATAAACAACATATTCAACACAAAAATGTCAAGATAACCGAATAAACGACAGAAAACCCCCAAATGTGGACTAAAATCGAAACTTTCAGCACATAACTGGATTTCTGAGAGTCTCTCTTTTGTGGGTTTTCCCCATTTTTCAGCTTGAAGAAACCTCCCAAATCCATACTCCCAAAATGAGCCAAAAAATGAGAATTTTCCAATATTTGAAGACAGAAATAAGAAGAATTTGATACCTAGATTCAAGGGGCGACCAACGCCGATACCAAGACCACAACCAACGCCAAAGCCTGTGAAAACCTGACCCACTTTAATCGTAAAAGGGTTCTCAATTCTCATTGTTCCCCTTTTCTGTATGATGATGCTTCCTTCACTACTACTTGTGCTCGCAGTTGAAGCAGTGCCCTCCATTGAAGTTTGAAGCTTTGATTTGGTTCAAGTTTCAATTTTTTTTTTAACTGCAAAGAGTAAAGAACGTTTCGGAGAAGTTCAACGGGAAATCGAGAGCGAGGATTTTGCTTCTTCCTTTCTTTTCTTTTTTTTTTTTGGTTTTAATTTTTTTCAAGGCAAACAAACTGGCAATGATGAACAGTGAGCCCATAAGAACACTCGAATGGGCTGAGTCCTGAAATGAACTTTTGGGGCATTCGCATTAAGGGGAAATCTTATGACCCATGCCCATGGCAATGATGGTGGCCGCTAGGTGGATAATAAGTCGGATCAGGTCGGACGACGATGAACCCATTAATCAGTTCATTCCGGGTCAACTAAGTGACTTTTGATGCCGGTTAATTGGGACATGTTCTTTTCATTTGTAAATGAGATTGGTCGGGGTACGCATGCTCTATATTACCCTTCTTGTTTTATGTGGATTGAGTTGCTATTGATTATTTGATTTAATCTAGATTTATGAGTTAGGTTGTTTAGTTGTTTGTTATGACCTGTTTTATGTTTTCTTTTTAAGAAAAATTGTATTGAGTATTGTACTATAACATAGTTTACTTTTAGACTCTAAATAAATTATATTTTTTTCTAGTTTTTTACATTAAGAAAAATATATTTGACTCAATTTCTAATAAGACCCTTTTGTGTCAATTTCAAAGTATGAAAAATGTAGATGACAAATGTAATGGAACAAGTGTAATGTTTAACATACGTGTTAGATTAGAGTAATGGTAGATGGCCATCCTTGTTCGAAATTCCTGATCCGCCACTAGAGCTGGAACGCTTGTAAAAAAATACAAGACAAAATATTTGTATAAAATAGAATACCATATTATGCATCATATGATTTCTTTTTGTGTTTTTTGGCAGTGTATATCAATGATAACGTTAATATATGAACATATATGCGGTAAATGTGTAGATCCATCACTGCAAAAAACAAAGCCCATGTAGCAGCATAGGTCAGGCAACAAGCACAACAAAGAAATTGTGGAGGAATCTAAAATGGTGGCATTTTACGTGTAAAATTCAAATGATGATATCACCTAATGTAAGCAAAAGATTTCGGCCAACCTAACATCATAGGCCTAGACCTACAGTACATATGGACATCGAGACTAAAGGTAAGTCATGTGTCAAGGAATGACCTTTGGTGAATATATATTTTTTTTAATAAATTTTATTTGGGTAACAAATTAGTAAGTGATTACGTGAAATTTAACAAATTAAAATGAAAATATTGTAGGCGTCAAGAAATAAATTAAATACCAGTGGTTACTTTCCGTACGGTTTCATAATTGCAATGAACGGAGCTTCTTATATGATCAGAAAAAACAAAGACACAAAACGTAAATTCATAATCAAACATTACAAGACGATCAAGAAGTCAAGAACAACAAACATTGCATTGATCCTCAAAATCTTCATCATATCATACATGACTTCATGCATGGATGAAGAATTTGATAAACAAGGACACAAATTCACTCAATTGGTAACAACTCATTAATTAAAAATTTAGGTGCTAAATAATTTTTTTAGGCCAAAAGGGCAACTCCTCCAAGAACAACCAAGAGGGCCACGTTGTTTCCATGAACAAAGGCAGCACTACCTTGGTCAGCTTGAGTTGAGCTTGGAGCTGGGGCTCCCATAGACATCATGGGCGGAGAAGCAATGGATGGGGTTGGGGTCGCGGCCTCTGGAAGAGGCATAGTTGGGGGTGGGGTCATGGTCTCTGGGGCTGCCATTGGTGGTGATGAGACGGGGGCCATCATTGGCTCAGCGACCACAGCTGGGGTGGCGGCCCCAGAGCTAGGTGCTGAGCTCGGGGGCATTGATGGCCCCTGAGCCACAGCGGACCCAACAAGGACAAGGACAAGGGCAAGGGTAAGAACGGCACGTGGGAGAGCCATGGATGTGGGATCAAATGGTGCTATCACACACACCCTAAGGGAATGATGGTTGTGGAGGTTAGAAGGGTGTGTTTGAGAGGATGTTTGTCTCCTTTTATGTTTTGGTATTTTAGGACATGAGTGTGGTATTTATATAGAGAAAATAATGAAAGGGGACTAATTAAACACACAGCATAGGTACTTGTCATGCAGGCTTGGGGAATAAGAGAATGGACAACATGTAAGGGACTTAGTGGGGGAGCATGCAGTCCCCTAATTTGTGATACTTCTCATATTTTAGAAAAATTCAATTATCATAGATGAGAAAGCCACCATGTCTGAAAAATAATAGAAGCGACAAATTAAAGCATAATCAAGAAACCACTTGTACATAAAATTCATAAAAAAGGTATGTAATTTTTAACTTATCTTGTTACTTGTGATCATACAAACGGAAATTAGGATAAGATAGCTTACAAGTTTGGCTTGTGGAGTGCTAGGTCGTCCATAAGAATTTACACTAGCTTGTGACCATAAACTAAACTAAGTGAGATATTGTGCAAAAAAAATAAAAAAAATCATAAAAGAATTCTCCATGTTGTTAGATTTGGCCAATTATTCAGGTTAAATCTAAACTAGATTCTGCCATTTTCATGAAAAAAACGAACATATATTTATTTGCATTCAATTATTTGTTATTCAATAGTTTAACACACAAGACACACCAATAAAGAGCTCGTTTACGATATAGTACATTTGATCCAAGTTGTATGTGACATTCATGAAAGAATAAAGATTTCACGGTCGTAACACATTGACATTGTATTTTCTTTTTATAAATTGCTTATGAAGTTCAAATTAATGGCCTTTATAAATGCACACCCCAGCAATATTTATTAGTTGTATGGAGCCCTAATCTGAGTAAGTTTATCAATACCTACGTAAGTTTCACTTTCACAATGAGTTAACAACAAAATATGTTCACCTTCTTAATTAAAACAAAATGGTTTGGGCGATTAAGTCATCTCCGTTGACATATGCCGACCTGCTAGGTCGAAATTAGTGGACAAGTTGTCCGTAGCTTGGTACTTGTTTGCACGTTCCTGTACATTTGCCCCCATTATTGCTTGCTCGAAAATTAAAACAAACAAATACATAAAAAAATATGGGGAAAAAAAAAACAGAAATCAGTACATTTATCTGGAAATTCCTGCTGATTGCCTCTGACAAGTGTCTGATACAAAATTCTCTGCATGCCTAAATAGCAGAGAGATCAATGCAGAGCCCTTTTGAAAAAAGGCTCCGGAAAACGTCCCATCCCTATGGGCACCTCCAAATAGAATGTGTCGATATACTTCCAGCATGATCAATGCACAGACTCTGAGATAGAGTCGTTATCGGTGTGCATGGCAACCGTTGGATCAAAGAAACTCTTATCCTGGTGATGCTCATCAAAACTAAGAAATTCAGTACGTGGTACCCTTGTCGAAAATATATGGATCCCACTGGATCAGTATAACTAGGAAAAGAAGACTAAAGCAATCCTGCCTATTTGCTATGATATGCAACTGATAACATAACCCCAAAGTTGAGTGCCATGACTCGGGAAAATTCCGATGATCTTCTACTGTATATTTGGGGGTTCAATCATCTGGTCCTTGTCTTGGCCCTCAACTTTTGCTTTGATGTGCCTACTGTCATGCCCATGTATCCGATCACCTTTGGTTACTCAGAAGAGGCTGTGATGCAGAACCTGCAAAGGAGATACACCATAAATCAGAACAGCTCATAGTTTCAATTTTCACAACCAGGAGGCTGAGGAAACAATGGAAGATAGGATTCTTAATGAGGACAAAGAAAGTTTTTAAGTTCACTGGGTAATATAAAACCATGTCTCAAAAGATACCAATATGACCCAAATGCTGCCCCTTTCTTATTATTCAGTCCTAACCCCAAATCTTCCTCTCTGTGTCAGCGTGATTCATGATTGCCTTCGCCTTCTCATGCCAGCAAGATATTCGATGGCCTCCAATGCTAACCTCAATAAGCAGCGGACAATGGATTTCGTCAATGTCATCCATGTACCCTCGGATCAATTTCCTTGTGATCATCTACCCTCATGACTACTCATGGACTTATCCGCAACTTTGAATTGAAAACATGCCATATTCAGAGCCGGGATATTCCTCGTCACAGAATGCTTAAAGACTTCTTGGAAAAAGCAGACAGAAAATGAGTCTAACACATACTATTGCAAAACCATATCCAACAATACTCTGTTTGCACTCGGCATTGGTCGTCAACAAAAACATTACTCTCCCACTATAGAAACATGAACGGTTTCAAAAGACATTAGTTCAAACCAACATGATTATAACACATGGTATTCCATCTTCTAGTTCATGTTTGCAGGTTGAAGAAATATGGTCCAGGCTCCACCAGTTTTCAACGTGTAATCTTTCCCAGAGAAAGGGGGACAGATATTTCTCCCTGAGAAAAACACAACCTTTTTTTTCTTAGGCTGGAGGGGGGAATAAAACTACACAGACCGTTGCAGACAAGGTATGCCCTGCAGGTGGTGCCCAAGAATAGCGGATGAGAAGCAAGCAAGGCTGAAAATCCATTTATCATTTTTGACGATCCTCAACAGAAGTCTGGAAGTATACAGGATGGTGCAAAAACCTAAAATCCTAAGCAAGCCCCCACCAAATGTCCCAAGGTCATAACAATCAACCATATCTACTCAAAGTCTCAAACCGTGATGCTAATCATAAGCCAATACAGAATCTAAACGCTGCACAGAGTGGCCAGGAACACAATGGTGAACGGTAGTTTTGTTGCTAAGAACAAAGAGCCTCATCAAATCCAGGAAAGTTCAATAGTGAATACTTTAGGATATCAGAACAGAAGGGAAAAGTACCTCCAAAGCAATGTCCATTAGCAGATTGCTTCTTTTTGACCCAGTCGACAATTTCTGCAATTACCAATCGTGACAACAGAAGGCCGGCAATTAGAGCACAAACCATCAGCATCACAAAGACCTTGTCCCACCCCCCTGTCGAAAGAAATCCGGTAAGAAGTGGCCCTAATGCTGCCCCCACGGACCCCGTACCATCAATAATAGCAGTCACAGTTGCCAATGCTCGAGAATCGCCTCTAAGAGAGCTGTGAGTGCCTAGATCAGCAGAAACTGCCGTGGTTATAAGTGCATATGGTCCATTGACAAACAACCCAACGATCATCATGAGGACAATGTTCATAGTCATTGAAACATCCCCATAAAAGCGATATAGAAGCATAAAGGGGATTGCCGCATACATGAAAGTGGCTGCAGTAGCAGCTCTGGCATTAAGTTTATCTGAGAGGTGGCCAGCAATTATTCCACCTACAATACCTCCTACATCAAAAAGAGTCGACAGATTTCCCGCAGACTTAACAGACATATACTCTCCACCAATTTCTGCAAAGTTAAATTTCAAAAAGAAAATATTAAGATTTGCTCTTTAATTGATATTAGTATACCTTCCTACAAAATAACTTCTTTAAATCACCAAGTCAAAGTGAGCCCCCAAAAAATTGAAATTATGTAAATAAACTTCCTTTAATGAAGCTTAGAAGACTATAACACACTTTTGTTGCACTAGTGTGTAAAGCATTTTGGAGCCTGCAATGCGCACTTTATATTCAACTTCACTCCACAATGCATGCAGGCTTTCAATTTCACCATACATAACACTTAGTTGGAGTTAACAGACAACCAGGCTGATGATGGGCTTCAGCAGCCAAACAGTCGAGGTATGTATCACCGGACAGGTGAGGAATTCTATTTTCAAATTCGCTCCTTTACACTTCATTTACTTAGCAATTAAGGGGTGACATGATGTTCCTGTCCTGATATTTAGAGTAGGAAGCAATTTCAAAACTAAATATTTAGACCTTTTAGGGTCCCTTGAAAATATCCTCTTTGCAATTCTATTGTATAGGCAAAGTTGCTTATATCTGATCCCTCCCTAGACCCTCTCCTCCCAAAAAAAAAGAGAAGAAAAGAAAAAAAAAGCCCCCTCAAAAAGAAGGTTTTGACAACATTATATTATCTAGTAATTGGGAGTAAGAGGACTTTGCTCAAGATTTGGGAAGTTTAGTTCTCAGTACACAGCTGCAGGTTCCATATAAAGGCAGGAGATAAGGATTCTCCTACAAGACTCCAGAATCAAAATGTTCCTCAGGGAATTGCTATTTCGTTAGGGCTCAGTGCAATTCAAGAATTTTCCCTAATGATATGTGTTAGATAAAATTTTTAAGCTCCCAGCAAGTGAATACTTGGAGAATCAGGACGGAGGGTCTTCTGATTATCCTCTCAAGCACCATCAAGCGTCCTCTGCTACTGCATTTGTCTTTCATTTGTATCAATTTGGTCAAGGAAAACTCTTTGGAAAGTGAAAACATGATGAACCAAAGTCAAGGTTTCTGATGTCTTGGGGTCAAGTACAAGAACACAGACGTTCATTAAAGGGTTTCCGCTCAAGGTCTGATCTTTCTTCATTTCAACACCCAGAGTTACTGCTAAGTTCTCCAAATTCATGTGTAATTTGTTCAACACCACGCTACTCGAATGGCGAGAAGAAACATTAACATTTGGATTACAGTCTGGTATCTACATTAAAATCTTTTCCAAAAGATGGAAATGACATAATAGCTATGAGGTGAGTGCAATGTAATATAGCAGAACCAACCTGTCTGACTAAGATAGAATGGAAGCCAGTATAGAAAAGTGTACGCCACAAGCTTCGAGAAGAACAGGCACAAGGCAAACGGTACAACCCCAGGAATTAGGAATGCTTCAAAGAGTCCAATACCTCTCTTATTCCCTGAAGGCGCTCGACGGACATCACACGCTTGACTTTCAATAGACTGACCCGGGATTTCTAGATCTCCTGGCCTTGTCTCTTGGTTTACCACCAAATCATGAGGACAAGGGTAGCCAACATCCTCAGGATAGGCAGCCAAAAACAGGTAAACCAGAATTCCTCCTACGAAAATAAAAGCACCTGGAACTATGAAAGACCAACCCCATCCATAATCCAAAACACTTGCAGCAAGAAGAGACCCACTGATGTTCCCCACAGATGTATGAGCATTCCAGATACCCATTATCAAACCCCTTTTTCTTTTGCCGAACCAATTACCTATAACAGCAACAACAGAAGGCCACCCTGTAGCTTGAAATAATCCGCCAATCATTTGCATTACCAAAAAGAACGAAAATGCATGAATGTTCCACAAGTAACCCATGCCAAAAAGCGCGACAAATATGCCACTACCAATCATGCCAGAAGTCAAAAATAGCCGAAGATCCAGTCTGTCCCCTAGGTGACCTGCAACATACATGCCCATGGCATAGAAAGCAAGAAATGCAAGATCAATCTCACCCAGTCTTAATGTCCCATCTTCTGCATTAAATGGTGCCCATCCCTTCTTCTTCCATCCACTTTCATCATTTCCTAGTCTTTCTTTAAAGATAAAAACGTTCCCAATAGGCCAGGGATTCGACATGGCCTCTTCGTCGTGTTCAGGATGGAGAACACTCTTCACTATGCTGCTTGGTTTTCTAGAAGCATGGTAGCATGTATATGCGATAAAGGTAATCAAAAGAACAGCATATCTGTATGAATTGTAACTCCAATCTTTGCCTCTCAATCTTTTTATCAGAGAAATCCCTGGTGGAGTTCCCCTTATCACAACAGATATCTGGGCCATCAAGAAGCCTACAAGTAATCCGTAACAAAAGTTTAAGCATCAAGATCAAAAGGTTTTAAAACCACACATAAATTTGGAACATCTCAAGTAAGATATTTCACTCTTGAACCATGTATAAGCAACCAAAATGACTAACTAACAAGCCAATTCTCATCTCTAACTTACAAAAAAGTATGTCAGATCACCAATCAAGTAACTATGACCCAAATCCAACCCATTTACGAAAGTTCAATCCAACAATTCATTGATCATGTCTCACACAACTCTTAAAAGCCCCAGGAGACCAAACCCACAATGAATCTAAATACCCAATATGATCTAAACGTTGATACAACGAGTGTGAGCATCCTGAAAATGAAGTGGGCACTCTATTCTAGCTAGTGGAAGCAATGCATATCACCAAAATGGCTAACTAATAAGCCAAGCCTCATGTCAAATTAGTCAATGGGGGAAAAGGGGAAGAACATACATTAGCAGTTGGAAGCATGCAATCTGATAGTCTGATACACAGCGATTACCCAAAAGATGGATGAATACACAACAAATGCAGAAGATTCAACAATCTGAAGAGATCATAGTTGCAACAATAAATGCAATTTCCCACTTTCAAAATCAATCAAAATATGAGGTGGGAATAAAAGAGGCAATCGAAGTGCTCGATTTCTTGCGGGAATATGAACCGATAATCCGGTGAAGAGAGAGAAAGTTGGGAGAGGAGGATGTTGGTTGGTTCTTGGGATGCTAAAAATCAGAGGGAGAACGGCGTTGGCGGGAGAAAGAGAGAGAGAAAGAGAGGGAAGTGTTGGGATTGGCAGGATTCGAACACGTGTGGAATTGGACACGTGGAGTGATTCTGACGGCGGAGAAAGGCGGCCAGCTTGGCTGTCTCCGGCGCCACCACCACCATCTTCTGCTCTTCGTCTTCCTCTCTTCATGTGCGATGCCACTGATCTGTCAGCATGCAAACAAGCCTCTTGTTCAGCGAAAACGACTCTCACTCGTCTCGTCTCGTCTCGTCTCGTCCCGTCCCGTGCAGGCAACCTCGGATGTTTTGTTTTTTTGGGATGTATATATTAATATAAATAAGACAAAAAGATTAATGTATGAAACAGAGTTTTGGAGTAACGGTAAGGTTATCTCCATGTGATTAAAATATCACATGTTTGAGTTATGAAATCAGTCATTGATAAAGTCAGGTTAAACTGCTTATAATTTATCTCTTGAAGTGCGGCCCTTTTCCGAACCCAATGTAAACACAGAATATTTGTGCATTAGATTGCCCTTTTTACATATAAATCAAAACTATAAACATTTTGGTGTACAGTTTCACCCGATATTGGCAGATAGTTTACCGTGTCACTCTATATTGGCTGATGTTGGATGCACTCTATCTGTCAAGCAATGTCGGTCCGTTGCACTCATAAGTAGGGATTTTTGTATAGTTTTGATAATTACATTATTAGGCATACTCATTTTTTGTGGGTCAGACAGCAAATTAATTGTGTAATGCCTAAAAATTAGAGATATTATAATAACTTCAACAACCTAGGGGCAAAATTGACAATGACGACATATTTGAATAAATTATTGATGTGTATGTTCTGGTAAACCCTGTAAATAATTCGGTATGAAGGGAGTATAAATTTGTAATGTTTGATCCATATGATTAAGAATTGAAACTCATCAAGACTTTTATGGCTCGTTTGGTTCTATGTCATCAAAGTAGCAATACAATCAAAATGGTAATGATGATTCCATTACCATGTTTGGTTACCATTAAAGGATATAATCAATATTTCATTATAATCATATTTATCTTAATCTATTCAAATACAGTTCCTTGCCTTTTTCTAAACTATTGTGATTGCATTCCTTCAAATCAAAGTCTACTTAACCACAACCTGTTATATTTGTGTGGTAATTACATCAGATAAAAGCAAATTGAATTACAAATACTTCACGCCACGTGTAAAATGAAGTATTGTTTGTAAATTCATCCAATTATAATTACAAAAATTTTGTAACCAAACATGGTTGTGTAATTATTATCCCATTTCTTCACACTGACAATTATATTACATGATTGATTCCATTACGCAGTGATTACATTACTTTTGACCAAATACTACGTTAACATCAATAGCAAAATGAAGTAATGTTGTCATCAGTGACAATATATATAAGCCTATAAGAATTCAAAACAGATTCAGGTCCCTCTTCCAACTAAATTCTCTCAAAAGAATCATAAGGTTGAGAATTTCAATATTACATATCAATTAGTGCGAAAGAACGACACACAAAGAAAAAAAGAAAAGAAAAAGGTCATCATCCAATTTGCTGGCAATATATAAAACAAAAATGAATGAAATAAATTTGAAGATAAAATAAAGCGACGGTGGAGATTCACGGCAAGTGTCAAATGCACAAACTAGAGTTCGGCAACGAGCCGGGTACCAATTAGATCAAGTGGGTAGGCTCGTTTAAAATATGGGCAATAAAGGATTAGATC
>NCQV01101037.1:0-13368 GCA_002740545.1 Lophocereus schottii
AGAATAGAAGTAAGAGAATAAAAAATATTGGGAAGTATTTTATTTATTATGTTATTTATTGAAGTTTCAATTACTACAATTTCAACACCAAGGCTTCTGCAATTTGGGATTTCTTTTCTGTTAGCAAACATGACGACAAATAACCCGGTTCTTTAAGGTAACTTTGACCCCAGAGCGTGTAAAACCATTCGAGGAGCATGCAGTGAATGTATGAATAGATGCAGATTAAGATAACCAAGCTTGATGCCGCGCACGCCTTTGCTTGACTATTACACCTTCAAAAATCTCTTAAAAATCCAACTTCGTTACTCAAAATGTAATTGCAGATGAAAAGGAGCAAAATCTAGAAATGGAAGAACCTCAGAAACCTCTCGATATTACTACTACTTTTTAGTAAATAATTATCTGCTTCTTGTTTATTTTGCACTGATAAACTCACCGGTAGCAGCACAAGCAGCACAGGCAGAAGCGATTGTCAAGTGGCTCCATATTACTACTACTTTTCACTAAATAATAATCTGCTGCTTGATTTTTTGCACTGTTAAACTCACCTGTAGCAGCACAAGCAGCACAAGCAGAAGCGATTGTCAAGTGGAAAGAATCACTGTCCCAATCTGATTCTCTGTCTTCATGGAAGCTTTAGGATTCCAGAAACTTCTGCAGTTGGACTGGCATTGTCTGTGACAATCTGAACCTACTCGGTCACCAGCATCAATCTGAACGATTATGGCCTCGAGGGCACCCTCGCTGGCTTCAGTTTTAGTGCATTTCCTAGTCTGACGAGCTTCAGTCTCAGCTCAAACAACATCGCTGGTGAAATCCCATCGAGCATCGGTAATCGCTCGAAGCTTACTCACTTAGACCTTAGTTCGAACCAGTTTGATGGCACTCCGAGTGGGATTGGTCATTTGTCACAGCTTGAGTATTTTTACGATGTTCAATAGCAACATTGAGGGCAAAATTCCTGTTGAACTTGGCAATTTCAGGAGGTTGAGATTCCTACATCTAGGATCAGATTACCTTGAAACTCCTGATTGGTCTATGGTTTCCTCAATGCCCTTACTGACCCACTTGAGTTTTGGGTTCAATGAGCTGAGCGGAGGATTTCCCAGTTTTATTTTGAGGCTCAGCAACTTGACTTGGCTTGATTTGTCACAGAATCATTTTCCTGGGTTGATCCCGGAATTGCTTTTCACCAGCCTTCCAAAACTCCAATAACTTGATCTTAGCAACAAGTTATTCAATGGAACAATATCTCCCAACATTTCCAAGCTCTCAAGGTTAACTGAACTTCACCTCAGCATAAACCGGCTTACTGGATCCATCCCTATGACCATCGGCTCAATTTATGGCCTTCAAATTTTGGAATTGTTTAACAATTCACTCACTGGTAGCATTCCTTCTTCAATTGGAAAGCCTAAAAATGTCCAGAAGAGCAATCTGCGAACAAACAAATTGAACTCTACCATTCCTCCCGAGCTGGGACTTTGTCCTAACCTCGTTCATTTGGCTCCTGCTGTGAATTCAGTCTCTGGAGAGTTGCCATCGAATTTGAGCAACCTTGAAAGAATGGCAGAACTTGGGTTATCTGAGAATAAGTTGTCTGGAGAATTATCCCCCTATTTCTTCACCAATTGGACTGGATTGGTTTCCTTGCAACTTCAAAGCAATAGATTCAGTAGAATACTCCCACCAGAAATCGGTCATATGACAAAACTTCAGTTTCTGTTTCTCTACAATAATGGTTTCAATGGCTCAACACCCTCCGAGATTGGCAATCCGAAAGGTCTAAATCAGCTTGATCTTTCAGTAAACGAACTTTCAGGCCCAATCCCTCCAACAATTGGGGCCTGCGCAACCTCACCACGCTACAGCTTTTCACAAATAAACTAACAGGGACAATCCCACAAGAGGTCAGGAATCTCACCGCATTGACCATTCGTGACTTCAGTTCCAATCAGCTTCGCAGAGAGTTGCCCAATATCTTGTCTCAGCTTAGCAACTTGGAAATAATTTCCCTCTTCAACAACAATTTTAGTGGGAAAATCCCACAAAACTTTGGGGAACATAGCCCTTCCCTTTTCAATGTTAGCTTTTCAAACAACAGTTTTGAGGGAGAACTGCCTCCTCAGTTATGTCGCGGTTTCAATCTCAAGTATTTAACAGTCAAAGGAAACAATTTTTCTGGAGGGATTCTCGATTGCTTGAAGAACTGCTCAGGGTTTGTTAAGAGTTCATTTTGATGGAAATCAGTTCACAGGGAGCATCTCAGATGCATTTGGCATACATCCAATCTGACATTTATCAGTCTAATTGGCAATCAGTTTGTGGGTGAGATCTCAAGCAAGTGGGGAGAACGTCCCAATCTGACAAATCTTCAGCTGGACAGGAACAAGCTTTCAGGGTAAATACCAGTTGAGCTTGGAAAGCTGCAGAAGTTGCTTGTTCTAACTCTTGATTCAAACCAATTAAGTGGGAAAATCCCTGAAGAACTTCGAAATTCAAACCAGCTAATCAACCTTGGCTTGAGCAGAAATCACTTTACAATGGAAATACCTAAAACCCCGGGATCCTTGCAGTTTGTTTAGTATCTCAATTTATCTGATAACAATTTGACAGGGAAAATTCCTCGTCGACTTGGAGATTGTGGTGGCTTATTAAGCTTGAACTTGAGTCATAACAGCTTATCAGGTGAGATACCTTTAGAGCTCGGTACTTGCTTCAAGTCATGTTGGATCTTAGCAGCAACTCCCTCTCTGGCCTGATCCCTCAAAATCTTGCAAAGCTTAGATCCTTGGAGAACTTGAATCTTTCTCACAATCATCTAACTGGGAAGATCCCATAAGCAACGTCAAGCATGATTAGTCTACGATTCCTCGATCTTTCCCACAACAATTTATTGGGTACAGTCCCAAGTGACAGTGTTTTCCAACATGGGTTTTACATAGGAAATCCTGGCCTTTGTGGGAATGCAACTGGACTCTCAACCTGTAATGGGAAGTCTCACAACCGCCACAAAAGGGTTGTCATTGCCATCACAACTCTAGGGATGAATCGAAAAGAAATCTTTATTCTCGATTTATAACTTCTAAATTCTTTCTTTGAAAAGAAAATTTTTTTGAATCCAATTGAGAGGTTTGAATATTTAATGTGAATCATACATTGGTTGGATCTTAGGCGCGATCATTTACTTCACAGGCGAGGTCTCTGGTTCAAATCCAGGATGGCCGCCCTTCCCGAAAGGAGGAACGTGAAATTCTTTTTCCTGAGGATATGATTGATTAACTAATGTTTCAAAATTTAATATTGGTTCATTGGAACCATATAAACCAACACCCAGAGCTCTAGAAATTGGGCAGGTAAGGAAATTTCTTGTAACAATTGTTTTGCAGCTGTTATTTGCAGCATGTCTTACTATAGTCCTGACATGCTGTAAGAAGGAGAAACCAACTGATGAGGAGAGTAGTTCAGAAATGGAGGGCTTAGAATCTCTGATATAGGTAACGGATGGAAGGTCCACCACATTCAAGGAGATTGTGAAGGCGACTGACAACTTCAATGACAGCTACTGCATAGGAAAAGGAGGATTTGGCAGCGTGTATCGAGCATCTTTGCTATATGTCAAATAGTTGCAGTCAAGAAGCTCAACTTATCAGAACCTAGTGACACTTCATCGGCAAATAGGCAGAGTTTCGAGAATAAGATAAGAACATTGACATAGATAAGACACCGAAATATAATAAAGTTATATGGGTTCTGCTCGAGAAAGGGCTTCATGTACCTGCTCTATGACTACATTGCAAAGGGGCAGATTGGCAAGAGTATTGTGTAGTGAAGAAGCCAGGAGGAAACTACGGTGGCAGAGAAGGCTGAATATCGTACAAGGTTTGGCTCACGCGCTTGCTTACTTGCACCATGATTGTTCCCCTTAAATAGTTCATTGTGACATATCCATAACTAATGTCTTGATTGATCATGAGTTTGAGCCTCGACTTTCAGATTTTGGCACTACAAAGCTTCTTAGCTCTGACACATCTAGCTGGACGACAGTTGCAGGTTCTTATGGTTACATGGCCCCTGGTCAGCTTCCATCTCGCTCTTCGTCCTTACATAGTGTTGATAACTCCAAAGTGTCATAATTCTACAGACATTGTTTTTAGAGCTTATCCTTAGACTTGGCAAATGCGACGCAAATTGGTTCCCCAGCCCGAATGTGCTACAGTGCTAGAACTAGACGAGAAACAAATCAACATGATTTTAAGCCTAACTTACCTTGATTTCAGTTGAAGTGAACATAGATGAAAATTTCCTGATGAATATTGATTCCATATTTTGCATATTGAACAAGCAGAACATAGACCCAAATATAATGTCCAAGGCAATTACAGGGCTTAAAGCCTTAAAACCAAGTAACCAACCCAACTGTAGTAAGCCACTATCCATTTCAACACAACCTGACAGTAAATTGAGTGAAACTATTCATTATGAGCTTTAGTTATGCTCTGGTACATAGTCGACACTCAGCATATAATTTCCCTGCATTTGACAATTCCTTCTTTTTCACTTTTCTCGGTGCGTGCAGAGCTGGCTTTAACAATGAGAATGATAGAGAACTGTGATCTTTATAGCTATGGAGTGATGGCACTGGAGGTTATGATGGGGAAACATCCCTGAGAACTTCTGCCTTCTTTGTCTTCACCAACTGAGGAGCCTGACCTACTTTTAAAGATGTTTTAGACCAACAGCTTTCACCGCCTACAGCACATCCAGCTGAGTAAATGGTTATCATAGTCACATTCGCTTTATTGTGCACAAATTCAGCACCCGAGTCACAGCCCACAATGCGTTACATAGCTCAAGGACTATCGACTCGAACCCGCAGTTACCTCTCAGAGCCCTTTGGAATTATTAAACTCAGCGAACTGAATGTACTACGAAGGTAACAATGAAAAAGAAACTAAACAAGCCTTGTGCTCCAATATCTTCTTTTTGACTTTTTTCTCCTTCAAAATTATAGCACTACAGAAATTGTGCTGTAAATGTCAGTATTATTGCCGTGGGGACTTTTGCCTCAGTGATTTTAAAAAAAAAAAAAATTGGCACTACCTCAGCAATTGTCTTGTAAATGTCAATATATTAAGCCAATCGTCGCCCAACGAAGTGAAATTTGGAAATTTTGTTTCAGCACTTTTTTACAAATGCCCTTGTGGGGAAGACCATCCCCTTTTTATCCTTTTATTATCACCCCAAGACCAAGCAGGGCTTTTTAAACTCAAAAAACATGCACTCATACAGTCCAAGTGCCAGAAATTTTTGCATCTACTACACAGTTATCATGAGCACTACAGTCCAACAATATGCAGAAGGCTTGTAGACAACAATATGCACTCATACAGTCCAAAAGCAGAAGGCTTGTAGACAACAATATGCAACGACTTTGTCAAAGGTAGAGTGTATGGTTATTTCATTTAAGCATAGAGTGTAGATCGAAGATCAAGATCTAGATAGAAGAAGAGGGACTTCACACTCTTCATTTGAAAGGAACTTGCCAATGCATGCAAGGAATCACTTTTTATTGCAGATATCCATTGAGTAATCCCTTTGGAAATCACAAGATGACAAGAACTTAATGGGAAAAGACAAAAGTATCAAACAACAAGATCCATAAGCAATCTATTTTATTTATTGACCGCACACAAAATCAAAAAGAATTACACAGCCAACTGGTAATCCACACTCATATTTAACAGCCAACAACATTGTTACAATTCACACAGGTACATTCTCCATATATATGCATCACAAAATGGGGAAACAGAAGAAAATGAAAAAACAGAATACCCATGCGCATCGCACAAGCTCTATTTTACCACACAGTCATTAGCTTAAGCCTCGTCCAGCATCTTTGTTTAAAGCTCTCTCCAGCCTCGTTTCAAACGGTGTAGAATGCCAATTCACCCTCTTATCCTGCAATCCCGGAGCATTTATAGATATATTAGACCCCTGAAGATTCTACAATGCAAGATCTCACATGTCTCACTTCACACATATACCTCTCTGTATTTGCTAGTACTGTTCGGTATGCCTTTAAACGACGAAGCTGAACCAGACTCCTCTATAGGATTTTTGGCGTTCCAGTGTAACCCAACAGTGCCAACTAATGGCCTCTCATCTGGACCTTGAGCTGGCGATCTTCTGGGGGTAGAAGAGCTAGAAAGGTCCTTAAGCTCTTCCATTGTGAATGCAGCCAGGATCGGTCTTTCCTCATAACTTTTCACAGAATTTGATCCCTGTGATGATGCACTTGCCCCAGAAACTATTGGCTGCAAGCCATTTGGTTTAGCCTTTATAGGTGGTGTTTTCTCAGAGGATCCCAGCCAGGTAGATAGACTAGCGTCAACAGCTACTTCATGATTACTCTCTGGCTCATCCGTGTTTACTGTAGACCTCTTTGGAAGTTGTTTAGCCATTGAATTTAATGGAAAATTCTCCTTCTGGGGTTTAAGTGGTGGAGTTCCTCTTGCTTTCACAGCTTTCCATTGAGTTGTGTTCTCCACAGGATTTAACACTGAATGAACATAGCCAGCCCGGTCTCGAGCACCACAGTTGAATTCTGGAGTCTTGCTCTTTGTATCTGGGGCTACCAATGTCATGGAAGATCTAGTCCTTGATTCCATAGATGAACAAGACCCATCTGAAAACTCTTGTACATCTCTTGAATGGTAGTGATCATCACTGTACTCATCATCATAAACCTCTTCATCATCATCCTCATTGTGCACATCTTCATCCTTATCCAAATCACTAAGTTCACAGTCTAATTCATCCTCTTCATCATCACTCTCCCTACAATTCTGGTACCGATGATTCGGAGGGTATGACCCTAAGCTGGATAAAGTGGACCCTCCATCAGATACTGATATAGATCTGCCTGGATTTTCACAATTCTCATTGGTGCCTTTCTCATCCTCTTTCTCACTTTCCTGTATAATTTCTGGTGCCTCTTCGGCAGAAACATGTTCATACTCTCTGATATTTGGATCAAAAGTCACTCTCTTGTGAGATCCCCAGCTCAATTGATCATCTGGCTTGCTCCTGACACCAAAATCCGCAAAACCAAATTGGTAAACTGAAAACCCACAAGGACAGAAGGATCCCAAATGATTTTTACCATCAAAAATCAGGCTGATAAAGAACTAAGACTCATAACTATAAACCCTGAAAACTTACTGTTTGATCGAGCTCAGCTGCTTCTCCTCCGGCTTTACCCTAAAGGAAAATGTCACAAAAGAAAAATCAGCCCCACAAAAGTAGACACGGATTTGCAAACTTGGAATCTAATTAATGAGAAACACGTAACACAGTAAACCAGTAACCTCAAAAAGATAAACAAAATTCCAAAACAAAGTAGATGAACCAAGTAGCAAAACAGAAAAAAATCACCGTAACAACTATTAAATAAAACGACAACGAAAGGAAACGGGCAGAACTCACAAAGTTCGACAAGAAACCAAAAAAAGAAAGGGGGGGGGCCAAAAGCAACCACCAATTTTGCAAGAAAACCCATTAAAAGATGAGAAACTTACTGAGATTCAGGAACTACAGTTACGGGCTTCGCTAGGCTTGCCTCTTTGGCCGCAAGAGTGGGTCGTATAGGTTGATACCCATGCCTGAAATTCTACAAGAAAAACATGAAAAATTAGAGATGGGTTTTTCAGGATCTGAACAAAACCAAAAGAAATCCCATGAAATCACAGCTTTAGAAGTGTGAATTTACAGATTGACTTACTGGGTCTGAAGGGTGGGCATTTTTACGGCGCTTTCCCTCTTTAGTAGAACCAAAACAACCAAGAAAGCAACCCATCTCAATCAAAGATCTTGCTTTCTCAAAGAGAAAGAGATGGAATTGAAAAGGAGAGAGAACGTAGTGGAAATTAAACTAGTTGGGTGAGTGAAAGAATGGATCAATTTGGATGGCTGCCATTGTTGAAGGGCTGCAGACACAGACAGAAAGGGAGCGTGTAAGGCATTAAGGTTAAAGACGAGGGGGGGAGAATGTGTGTAGGGTAGAGTAAAAAGGTAACAAAACGGTCACCATGCATGAGAGAGAGAGAGAGAGAGAATCAGACTGCGGTTCGTCTTCTTGGACGGATTTGAGAAGTGACCGTTGGGATTGGTGGAGCGGGTGCAAATCACTTTTTGACTTTGTTCAAAAGTTCGAACGGATAGTGTTGATGGATTGCAAATTGTAACGCCAGCTTCGAACTAAACAAGATTCTCATCCAGCGGCTCTACGCTACAAATTAAACATAGATGTGGACACTTATTTTTTGTATTGAAATGCATATAGATGTGAGCCGCTACTTGCCTCTCTGCTGGTGTGTTTGTTATTGCCCTTCATCATTGAGGTTATTGGCTGATTTGGCTCTAATCTGCAACCTGTTAACTTTATTTTATTTGTTTCTCGTTTCTTCAATTTATAAGGTTAGGCATCTTGTTTTATATACTTGAGCAAGTATTGTACCAAATTGAGCATTTTGTTTTAATCACTTGAACATTTCCCGGATCTATTAACTATAATATAAGTGCTAACTCTCTTCTTGATCCATTTCGAGATTTGTTTACTTGTAAATGTAAAGGTTTTAGGAACCATCTTATTTAAATTTCTAGGCATGTATCTATAAAACCACGCTTGTGTGTGCGTGTGTATGTGTGTGTATATATATATACACTAAAACAAAACGTCTCAAGCCCAATATTGGATACATGGCAAGTTCTCATAGCTTCGACATTATTTTCTAACCTAAATCCAAGCCTATTAAAAAATAATAAATACTTTCTTATTTTGAATATGATTATTTTTGCCTTTCTAAATTTTTTAAAAAATAATACATTAAAAGGTTCTATCTCCAATATTATTATTGTTGCATTTTTTAAAAAAATATGCATAATAAAAGTTCGTAACAAAATATTTACATTTTTATCTCACGCCATTATTACGTTGATGTTAATAATAACAAGTAATAACAAATAAAGATCGATTTTTTATTTATATATTATCTTCTGTTTAAACATAAATATAGATATGAAATATTCAATATTAAATGTTAGATACAAGATGATGATAAATAGCTGTTATGAATTCTATATAACATATATAATGATATTACATTTGCAAATCACAACCAAAAGGTACAAACGTTTAATTTTGATAGAAGTATAATTGGTCATCATCTCACTCTTTTAGTAGCATTTGTCTACATTCATACTCTATAGGGGAGATTATTTTGCATAGACGCATGCACATATGATATTTATTTTTTTAAAAAATACATAATAATTTATATATTTTAGTTAATTTAAAAGTCATTAAATTATACTTAAAAAGTCATTGAATTTTTTAACTTAAAAAAATTCAAAATTTTGCATAGAGTTACCAAACTATTGATTATAATTCGTATATGTAATTATTAAAATAGTAAAAACTAAAAATATTTGTGTGCATCGCACGGGATCAAGAATAATAATTTTAGAATAAATCAATAAAACTTTGGCTTAGTAATTAAAATGAACTAGTAAAGTTCCTCCACATTGATGGGATAAGTACACATCTGCAAGGTGGTTATTGACATAGCGGCGCATGACATGTTAGTCACATTAAATCTAACGCTCATACATAACTCATAATTTCTTAAAAAAAATAAAAGAAAAAAACATTACTGAAGTTGTTTGCAAAGGAGTTTGCAAAATCATTCTTCTGGACAGGTGCAAGAAAGTATCGGTCCCCTACATTTGACCTATGGCCCTATACACCCGTCCCTTTTTTTGGGAAAACAAATGAAATTATATTAACACATTGAACCAAGTTATATATGTATATCCCTCTTGCAGCAGGGGCTAACCAAATGCAAAATCAAACGACAAAACTCATCTAACCAACTGCAAGAAAGATGAGTTAAACCTTAAACAGGCTAAACCAACAAGATTTGGAAGAGCTTAACCAAAACATTGTCTAGCCCAAACACAACTAGGGTAAACAAATATCCAAAGCACATAAATAGGAATAAGTGGATCCTAAAGACTTTATTCCTCTTGTTCATTCTCTTCGTCATACTTTTGTTGTGCAAAATGGTATGTTTCTTAATCAGGCTCCAATCCCATTTGAATAACTGCGAGTAAAACATGATGTATGCCCAAAGACTCCTGTTGATCTTTATAGGAAGAACCGAGTATGGCAGCGACAAAATTGATATATCGCTTTGCATGGTTAAGAACAGCCCACTCTTCTTTAACAAGATGCGAATTCCATGATCAGCTCTCTAACTTGAGGTAAGGGATGCAGATGTCCTAATCGTAGCTAATTAATGAGGTCTTTTGTAGGATGAATTTCAATATTATCCACATAATAATCCCATGTCACAATGAGGGTATGTCTAATGTATAAAAAAAAGGGATGGCGAACTTAAGGTCATCACCCTATAAATAAGACCCATAAACCACCTAAACTGGTAATCATGAATTATAGCTACACCTGTAAACTATGTTTTCTCCAAGTATTGACCCACATCAACTGTGAGCTTAAAAGCAAGCACTTGTCTACACAAATTTACCTCAAGTTTGATGCAAACTATTTAAGGACCCTCAATTTTTAACATAATAACAAAGTACCCTAATTTATAACGTAACTAACATAAATGACCCTCAAAATTTATGCAAAACTATTTTTAGGTCCAAATCTGCTATTTTAATTCACATGTAATGCCCATAACTTTTCATATTTACATAATTTACCTCAATCCTTAAAAACTTATTTTCGAAAAACTTAATTCTATGCATGTGTAATTTCTGTCACTAGCACTACTTAAATGCCTTCTTAATCTGCTATCAAAACCACATCACCAAAAATAATTAATATAATTAAATTAATTAATAATTAACTAAACTAATTAACTGTGTTGAATGTTTGAATCATCACCTACTTGTCATGCTCCTAATTATTCACATATTATTCAGTCACCAGAAGGAGCCATTTCAGTAGCACATCAATGAAACTAAATCATCACTATAGTTTTAGAATTAAAAGTCAAATTAGTAAAAATTAAGACTGAAGTTAAGAAGATTAATAAGAAATTACCTGTAATCCATTTTTCTTTAGTTAACGAGATGAGACATAGTGGAAAATCTATTTTAAGTATTAGGACTCAATTTCAGCATAAATATCCACTCCAGAAAACAAAAATCCATTTCGTTTGTATGATATAAAAATCTAAAAAGAAGTAGGAGAAAAATCAACAAAAAAATCATCTGAAAAGACAGAGAAAGAAGAAGAGGATGGAGTATAAGTGCTATAATCTTAAAGAATTCTAGAATATATTTGATAAAGAGGAAAACCTAGAAGAATTAAACAAAATTATGGGTGCAATAGTTGATAAACAAGATGTATTATCTTATAGTAATGAAGAGACAAATAATGTCTACTTAGATCAAGAAATATATCAGTAGATGAACCTAATTAAACTAAAGGATCTTAATGTTGTACCTTTAGAAGAAGCTAGAAGGAATCTGGATAAAGAATATAGTAAAATAGTATTTGACGATGAGATCAATGAGATTGGAGAAGCACTAAACAAAGATGAAATCGAAACAAATCTAATTAACAATGTTATTCCTAAATGTAAAGAATTTGGTGAACCTTCTAGAAGAAATACTTATTTTATGAGACCTAGATACGTTCCAGCAGAACATATAATCAATTTTTTCTTTAGGTTCATCCCAAGGAAAACTACGATCTTTGAAGAGATTGACCTTACCCCAATTAGTCAAACAAAATACGTCTTAAACATCAATGGAGCTTATAATAGAGAAGAAATATTTGAGCATTGAAAAAGAGGAATGAATAGTATCTTAAATTTAAATACCACATAGATTGCGGGAAATTTCTTAAATTATATCGAGCATATTTTTTTTTTTGGCACTATAGCTAACTAGTATCCTTCATTAAATAAAGACGGTAAAAATGCATTAGAAACTATGGAAACACCACCTAACATGTCCACAAATTTATGTAAGTAAATCAAAATTGAATTTATCGGAGATAAACTTGGTTCAGAAGAAAAAAGTTAAAGAATGGCAAAGAAATATTAATAATATAGGGTTGTAGGATATGAGATATCTGAAAAACTATATTGCTAAATTTAGTCAATATTATTACAAAATTAGACATAATGAAACAAATCTTGGTATGTGCTATGACAAATTACCATATCTGACAAATTCCATAATTAATGAAAAGTACATTGCATGGCTTGAAAAAGTAGTTGTCATCGATATCCTTAATACAAGAATCTCTTATTTAAGAAAATGAATCAATGATCAATGTCTTGATCTACAAAAGCAAAAGAAAATGAAGAAATAGTTCTTAGCCTGTTGGGATTCTCCTTGTCGATGGGGAAGGGAAACTGAGAGAAGAAGAAAAAGAAAATTTTATAAGAAAAAGAGTTTTAACAAGTAAAGATGTAATATAAAAGAAAATACTATAACAAACCAAACCCTAAAAAATGAAGATTTTTTAGAAAATCCGCTTATCGTCCTTTCAAGAAAAACAACTGTAAGAGTTGGGCGGGCAAAGAAGTAGATTATTATGCAAACAAACAAAATAATAGGAAGAATAGTAAGCTTATCAAAACTTTCGATCATCTACACTATTTTGAGCTTAACGAGGAAGACGTACTAGATCTAGCCCTCAAAAATAACAGGGGAATTGTCGAAACTGTATTAGAAAATGAATATGAAGAAAGTTATTATGAATAAGCCAGTCATATGATGGAAATTAGTTCAATTATTCTTGGTAATCTTCAAGGAAAAAATTTTGTTGTGAATAACAAGAATGAAGAAGTTAAAAGAGATTGAACCCTTCCCATAATTCATAAATACATGATCTATAAAAAAATCCATCTTTCAATTAAAATGTAAGTATGTATGTGAAATGGTAGAAGGAGATCTAAAAATAAAAGAATGTGAGTATGATGTTGGAAAAGTTAATCTCATTAATTGAAAAAATATCCCCAACCATAACAAAGATAGAAAGTACAGATATATCCATATTGAAAGTGTCCAAGCTCCAATTACACCTTACAGTATTATGGCAAAGATATTGACCTTTATGCTTTGCTCTGTGATATCATGCGCACCAAATTTAACTATCAAATTATCACAGAGATTAAGACCAATTTATATAATGGATCAGTAGGATTCAATTGTTGACTTGGACATTATGTAAGCCTAAAAGATAAATTTGTCAAAACTTGCTAGCCATTAAGATAAAAGCAGTTGGGATGATATGAAAATAGGAAGATACCCACTAGTGAT
>NCQV01101054.1:0-14284 GCA_002740545.1 Lophocereus schottii
TGTGCCTCCTGTGTTGTGCGATTACTGTGAGTCTTCTGATCATGATGTTCATACGTGTCTATATCATGCTTACATGGATGTTACATGTGCAGGTGCTGAAAAGAATATAAGTGAATCGACTTGATCGAGTGGTAGAAACTATGAAACAGAGAATTGTTGAATATTCTCAATGTTTCAGTCATAGTACGGAGAATTATAGTGGGTCTGACTCTAGCTTAGGATCTCCCAAACCTGAAGTTAGTCTTTATGATGATTTTGAGCTCTCTTATATTGCTAGGCCCGATTTACATGATGACATGCCTTTGCCTTACCTAGAACAAGAGAGCAACACCCCTATGTCTCTATCCCTTGACCTTGCATCCGCGCTTAGCTCGCATAAGGACGTTGCTAATGTTGTCTTAATTTATGTTAACCCATCTGCCCCTTTCAATGACTTTTGTGAGTTTCAAAAGGGTGAAGACCTTGAGAGTCCTAATGAGTTAGATATGAGCATCACACCTGACGCTGAACATCATGATATCGATGAGTAAGAAGCTATTTATTTACAAGAGTCATGTGAGGAGGCGGTTGAGCGCACTATTTTAGAATTAGATGGTGCTATTCTTTCTATGGAGTATGAATGTTTTTCATGTGGGTTTGATATCAACAAAAGTCTTCTTGTGGGTTTTTATGTTGAACATGAATCCTTCTCTTTCGACGTCATCATTATTGATCTCCTCTTTGAACCTCACAAGTCCAAATTTATAGAGTCAAAGACTTTTGTGCCTATGACTTTTGCTGTGGACCACACTCTTGCATATATTGAAATTGAAGGACTTGTGGTTTTTGCACCCACTGCTTTGCCTAGACCATTCGTTCATTATGATATAGTTTCTAGGCCAATGACCCCCCTACTGGCTAACTTTAAGTACATCTGCCTATTTGATGTTTGGGCCTAGAAATTTGATAAGTTGAAGTGGACCCTTACTTTTGCTACATTAACATGGTAAATGTACTCTTTTTGGCATCAACTCTTTACTTTCTATTGTAGTACTCTTATAGAGAGTTGTTCTTGTCTATTTGATAAGCTACTTCATGGGCTAATGGGATTTGATTTGAGTAGCAATTTTCAGTGTGAAATGGAGTGGCTAATTCTCCATTAGCCTCTATTTCAGCAAATTTTTAGAGGCTGTAGTTTAGGTGTACTTCTACACCGTTCCTCTTTATCTCCTCTTTTTATTTTGTTTTATTTTGTATATATTTGTTGCGTTGTTTTATTTTTATTATTTTCTTTTCAAGTTTAGAGTCTTATTTTATTTCTTTTTTTTGAGTCATGTTTTCTTTTGTATATAGTCATTTTGGGTTTTTATGTTTCTTTTCACACCAATGAAGACATTATGAGATTTAGATGTGGGGGTGGGGAAACTTTAAAAATTTAATAAAAGAAAAAATTTGAAAATTTGAAACATCCAAAAAGATTTTTGTTTTTGGGGAATATATGTGCTATTTTTGATTGAACATGTTCTCTTCTATTTGAGTATTAGGTTGTATATAGATGTGGTGTACATTGATAGAATTTAGTCCTAAAGTATGATGTTTGTATATGATCTAAACCCCCGACATTAATTCCAAGCAAGCTTGACTATGGTAGATGAACCTGTGAGATTTTGAGCTTTATAGACTAATTCATCAATTTAGTCTCATATTTTTCTTTAATGTGTGTCTCTTCCATGATTTCATCTCTAGAACTTGTTTTGATTTTCTTTGAAATCACATTTAGCATGTGCATTATGATAATATAATAGAGGCATTTATTTGCTTTGAGAGCCACATAGCCAGATTGCCACCCTTGTGTGCGTGTTTTTACCCCTTCGCTATCTCTTTTGAGCCTTAACCTTTTTGTTGTGAACCCTTCACTTTAGCCCTAGCCTAAACACATTTTCCTTTACCTAAGCCAAGACTAGTGGAGCCATACTTCATCATTTTGGTGGGGAGCTTCTAGGTGATGATGTATTTGGTGGTTGATCNNNNTTATACAGTAGGATGATTTATAGCAATCATTTGAAAATTGAGCTGTATTGCTTGTATACAAGTCATTCATTCATTTTCTTCTTGAAAAAAAAAAGAAAGAAAAAAAGGAAAAAAAGCAAGAAAAATGAAAATGAAAAAAAGTTTCCAAGGAAAAACAAAAGGTTGAAAAATTCTTTAAAAAAATCCAATAAGTGTTGTAAATAAGAGTTTTTGGGATGGATGTATCAATACGTATACTCATTTTCAATGGTCAATTTATTGTAGAGTGTGTTCTTATTTTGTGTTCTAAGGGAGTATGTGATCATCGTAATTGGTGTAAGTGTCGGTTGCTCTTTGGCTTTGGCTTTAGCTCCATATTTCCCAAATCATTGGTCCCTCTCTTACCCTTAACCTTAGTCCCATTACAACCCTTAAAAAGTCCTCTTGATTATTATTTTGCATATTGCATTTTTGTGGTGGAGAATTGAGAATCGTAGCAAGCCTATGGTAGTATGTGTGATTGGTAGAGAATTGAGTGAACCTTGTTTTATTTTAAACACATAAGTGGAAGTGTTCCACATTTCTGTAAAGTGAGGTTCTATCAATCATGCTTGTACATAATTTCTAAGTAGGGTGGAAGATTGTGTATAGATGTCATCAGTGAAGATTAGGGATTTCTTGATGTGGACACCGTGTTTATATGTGATCTGATGCTTTGGTTGCTTGAGTGATGTAGTTGGTTAGAATATGTATATATTTTTCTCCGGTGTTGTATATATAAGTTTTTTTTAAAAAAAAGATTTTTAATTTTCTGTTTTTGGTTTTCTTTTATAGATTTTATGGGTACATCTTTTGCAAATCCTCATGAGACCTTCCTCATCCACTAGGGACAACTTAGGGGTTTAAAGGACTTGTTACATATGCTAGGTGCAACCGTGATTCCTACAAAAGTGAGTTATGAATTTATTTTTGTCTTTCTAAGATTTTTGGCCTCGTTTTACTCGAGGAGGAGCAAAATTTAGCTGTGGCGTCATTTGTTCAACCCAAAATTATTACATATTATGTCCTTTATTATCTAATAATTGCTCGAAATAAATTATTAATTTAGGATTTCAATATTATTTTATTTGTTTTGTAGGAATTTGGAAAAATGTGGAAAAGCCAATAATGCTCATATGATAAATATTGGACCAAGTGGAGAAATAAAGAAGAGAAGAGGAAGAGCAGAAAGAATTGGCCCAGTTCGCAACCTGAGCAGCAGGTCTAGGCCGTCCTTCTTTCTTCTCAAGCTTGCTATTTCTCTCCTACCTCTCTGCTGCTTCGCGCGTGGGCTGGGCTCCGTTTCCAGCCAGAGCCCCATTCGGCTCCCCTCCTCCCTCTTTCTTTCTCAGACTTTCTTTCCTCTTTCCCGGGCCTATCCAGCGTGCCTTCGGGCGTTTGTTTTGTTGGCCCAGTCACGCTCTTCTCCTCCTCAGCTTGCATCTCCCTCTTTCCCACTTAAAAATCACGCATATAGCATGTGACCCCCGTCTTTCTTCTTCCTTTATGTGCCCCAAGAACCCAAAGGCTAGAGTAACCAAGTCACTGCTTTGTCTTCCTTCTCCACACGGCCATGGCGCGTCTCTCTCTCCCCTCCTTTAATCCTAATATTCATTATTCCATCAATCTTACCAAGCCGTTACATTCATTAGTACACTCATCATCATCNNNGGTTGGCTATTACCAACAGTAAATACAGGGCCATGAATTCAAGTTTAATGGGGTTAATGAAGGGGTAAAGGTGGGTGTTCTAGGGAGCTTTCAAAAGAAGCTCAAGGATAGCGAATGGAGAAGCAGAGGATTTTTTTTTTTTTTAAGACTTCTCAATTTCCAATCTTCATTATTCTTTCTAGTTGTAAATTTAGATTTTAGACTCTGAAATTTGGTTCAAGACTCGGAATTTATCTTGAATTTATTTTTGATTTGTTAAGATTTAAAGCCAAACGAGAGTTGTAAAATCAAATTCATATTCTTCACGCATTTGCACAACTTTAGTCCGGCCAAGATTCAGGTTTTCAAAACTGGTTGTTCTTCCTGATATTGATCTTTCAGTGTAGTGTTCTGAAATAATTGGTTACTAATTCACTAAGCCTTGACAATTTAATTCAATTGTATCACATTTAGTTTTATGGCGACCAAATTTCGTAACACATCCCTAAGGATCAGCACCCGTAATTGTTATTGCGATAAGCCGTACATTAGTGGAAAATCACAACAATAACATATGAAGAACCTAGGACTTCGATAGCCTCAAGAGATACTGCATATGATGTAGGTGAAGGGTAGATCAAGCAGATGTCTATAAGAAAGGCTTGTTTCATTGAAAGACATCAATTGTATGCTTGGATGGGCCTCGATTTTATGACTTATGAATTTTAAGGAATGTTAGTCTCCTTGTAATTGTTTCTTGATTGTTTGTTGTTAAATTTTGGGGACGAAGCCGACTAGTAATAGGGATACACTAATACAAGGATCGATTAGTCCAAATGGTGTGCGGATTTTTCTATGGACGTTGTGATAGAAAATGGAGCAATAGGGTGTTAGCCTTATAACCAAACTCATCCTAGCCCGTCATACAGGGGATCTAATCAAACAAAAAACTTTTGTTAAATGATACGCCAATGCAATTATTAGCTTGTTCAGCTAGTGTCCTAATGAAGCACATGAATGCAATGATAGGCTACGAGAATGATAGAGTATAGGTCATGCAACCAAACTCTCCTACCACCTCAAGGAATGGGTATAACCAAATGTAAAAGTTTGGTTAAATGATACACAGATCCAAGGATTAACTCATTTGACTAGTGTCAAAACTTAACCCCTGAATGCCACAATAGGCTAAATAGAGTGCTAGCCTTGTAATCGGACTCATCCTACCCCTTCAGGAAGGGGCATAGTCAAGCACAATAGCCTGGGGGAATTGCACACCAATATAAAAACCTAGCTGATTCGACAAACATCCCAGTTGAGAGATTGGTATAACACATCGATCACCACCACAAGTGCACGGGTGCTATAGTTTAGATCAAGGTTGTTCCCATGATGACGAGATCGAATTACCACATATTCCTTTACAAGTTTGCTAAGCAAATTAAAGTTTTAATTTGGGTTTTGTATGTAATAAATGTTAAACTACTGGGACTAAATTCAATGGCTAAAACATCTGGGAGAAACATGACCTAATGATGTGTCGGTCTACTATTCTGAGAAGCGCCTTTCTCTATGCCCATTGATTTTGATGTTCACTAATGTTAGAGAATTCACAACTTTATTTCAAAATGGAATGAATTAACTTGATCAAAGCTATTATTAATTCTCATTAGATCCTAATCAAATCAAGTTTATAAATATAATTATCTTAAGACTACTCAATTCATAAGACTTTCTCAGGTAATTATTAAACTAAGTCTAGTCCAAGTTTTCTAATGTTAATCTTCACCTTTAGCACTTCGAGTCAGCATCTAACATGCATACAAGAAGTTAGCCAAAAACCTCAAAATGGAAATCAAGATTCAAGGGCTAGATTGAAACAACCAATCAAGGATTCAAAGTGCATAAAGATTAAACTAGCAAAATGAACAACATTAGTTCGGCTTTATAGCCTGTAGATTAAGAAATCTACCCAGTCATTATTGAAATTAAAAAAGTAAACATCTTAAGTTCTTAATGTAAACTAAAACAAAGTTAAATGAAAAGAGAAGGAAAGAAAAGCTTATTCAAATAATCTGATGACGATGTTTCAATCCACCTGCAAAGCCTTCGAATGATCACTTGATCTTTGCTCATTTCTTCTTCAATCTCTCCTAATGGTGAATTAGAATGGAATATGATGATATATGCTCGAATTAGATGTGAAGGAAGCAGTAAAAATGAGCTTTTATTATGGAATTGAAAGCTGTGAACATCCCAGAATGCCTAGAACATGAAGAGTCATGAAGAAAACATGCTGATGTGGGGGGAAAACAGTCACCCGGTTTGACCGTGGGGCAACCTATGGATCGGGGTCCGACCACAGTGAAACCGTGGTTTCCACTGGTTGGGTCAGTCCCCTTTTTCTCCTCCTGCTGGAACTTCCTGCAGCCTCCTGGACTGTGGTTCTGGCCACGGTATGTCCGTATGTGGTGTTTTTAAGCCTCTTTTGATGTCGTCTTTGATGCACAAGGCCTCAAAATCTTCCTTCCATGAATGTTCTTTGGGCTTGAAAGGTCAAAATCTATAAACATTCCTTAAACAAGTGAAACCAAGCATAATAGTAGAAATATGGGTGTAAATCATACCATTTAGCATATTCCTTCCTTAAAATGAATCCCAAACACTCATGAAATCCTCTATAAATATAACATTCATCACTCACTCTCATGTCCCACTACACCACTAGCTTCTAGAGGCTAAGGGGTGGGCATGTAACTACGCTAAACCTAAATAGGTAAGCCTCCCAATACAGTGCACCTTCTAGCTTCTTGGTGGCTTGGGAGCCGCCAATTTGATAAACCACAAACAAGCAGTGATCTTGCCCTAATATTGAAGAATGCATCAGCATGTCAAGAAAATAATAGCAACATATAGCGAAAGCGAGAAGCACCAAAGCATATTACGAAATAGGCACTCGAATACAAGGGTTATCATGTATACTAAGTGAAATAAAGCATCACAAGGGGCATAAACACTGCAAAACAAAAATGTGGTCATATAATCCTGGCTTGAAGGCCCAAAATAAGGATTATACGTCCATAGAAATAAAGTCTAATGACTAATAGAAAGATGAAATAGGAAGGGGGAATAAGGCTTGCACCCCATCGTCAGCCCCCACCATCGACTCCCCCTCTTGGCATCGACACCCCCTGGATCCATAGCATGGACGCCTCAATGTCCTCCTCAAGTGGATCATTTGGGGCATACTCAAGGGAAGAAGGTGGGTAGTGGATGTTTTACTTAAATGTGATTGGAAAATCTCTTGATGAACCTCTTCCTTCTTCTTAGCTTGAGCATTAGCATCCTCCGGCTTGATCACCTTGGTCCACTTCCAAAAGGATTTTCTAATCAGGCATGAAGATTTCCTTGCTCACATCATACCTCTTGGCAGCCTGGCTATAAGCTTCTTTATTACATCACGCCCCTTCTCGAAAGAAGTGTCGATTGCGTCATGCTGGGCCTTGAAGGTATCAATCTTTGTGAAAACCTTTATCTGCCTTGAACTTGCGCTCATGTTCCCTTAAATTGTTATAACAGCCCGAAACTAAACGATGACAATCGCTTTGGTTAATCTCCATTTAAATTAATCAACTTGGGTAACACATTTTAATTCGGCATTCGTATAATTTATGTAATTGTAGGTTGAGACGATGAAGTGGCATCGAAAGGAAATTCAATCATGTTCTGCACTAAATCATTCAGAAGAAGTTATAATAAATACATGAATAAATATATGACACAAATTAGCTTACTCGTAAAAGTAGGTAATGATGGAATATATAGATATACCTTGGTTCGTCTATATTACACAAATAAACCATAGTAATAATGTATAAAACAAATAAATAAAATGCAAGGAATAAATTAATTACTATAGGTAAAGTTTAAAATTTCTCCAAATACCCCATGGAAATACTATCAATGCCTAAAAATGTATTAGCCCAAAATTTTAGCCCAAATATTCGTTAGGTTTAAAGAAAAAAAAGAAGAGAAAATAGGATATAATAAATAAAAATTAGAAAAATCTAGAATTTGGATAAAACCAAAATTTATTAAAGTTAAAGTTCAATTAAATTAACAAAATTAAAGAAAAAATAACCCCCTCTCCTGCTTCCTGTCAATGCCTGTGTTCCCCGGCCCTTGAAACCCCCCTCCCTGTTATCTCTCTCTCTTTCACTCTTTCACTCTCTCTCTACCAGCACTGACCCCCACCCTGCCATCGTCGGCCCCTTCCATCATCGGCCGATGCACCCAACTATTGCCACCATCAACCTCCTCTTTTCATCTCCTAAATTGAATCCATTGAAATTGGAAAGGTGAAATCCTAACCCTCTATTAATCATTTCCACCGTTTTTATGTTGATTTTGTTGGTAAATGATTTGTTTAGATTAAAACATGTTAATTTGTGAATGTCTTGAGTGTTGATGATGAGTTTGAGCCTTGGAGATGTTTTGGAGATTGTGAGGCACCATTATGGTGGAATTGGGTTTAGTGGTTGGATGTAAAATGGTGTTTTGTTTCATTTGATTTTATGAAATCTTGATAAATATTAATTGTATTTGAGTGAGACTAGTGAATTATAGGTGTGGATAGTGTGATATTAACATGAAAAAGGGTTGCTTGAACTTGAGTATAACATGAAAGTAAAGGAGGGAAATAAGTCAATTTTGGGGGTTTAAAATTGATTAGATTAAATATGAGTTTGTGGCTTAGCTTAACATAGTAGAAGGATATCTGGTGAGAATTTTTGCTGATGATAATGATTATCAGTGTTGTATAGCTTGAAGTTGATCAAGAAGATGAAGGAGGTAAGTGTTAGTCTTGAAAGATATTGAGATAAAAATTCTTAATATGAATTTTGGAATTAATTTGAGGAACTACAATGAATTAAGTGGGTAAAATATGGGTTGTAGTGTAAAGAAATTAAGTTAATTGTGGAGGTTGAACCTTTTTGTTTATTTTAAGTAATGAGAACTAATGGATTAGAGAAGGCATAATGAATCATTAGATATTTTGTGACTCAAAAGGGATGAAATAAATGATTAATAGTTGTATTATGTTCACTTGGGTTACAAATAACCTATTCGTTTATAATCAAAACAACAGAAAGCGAAGTAAAGCCTCCTTAAGGGCCAAGAGAATGAGAACCTTGGCAATTTGGGTTCCGGACATAGATGTGGCATTAGAAAAAATAACTAGAGTAATACAGAGTAAATGTGAAAGAAATACATAGTAAATGTGTAGTTTTCATGAAGCCTTGACAATTTCAAAATGGCGGTAATTCTTCCAGTCAAAAGACTATCGCTGTAATTATAATCAATGAAGTCTTAGATAAAGTTAATTAGATGATTAAGGATTAGGGGTGTTACACTTGTACTTCAACTCCTGAATCTTTGTGTTATTAAACCTGCTCCTTTCCATAAGGGACTCTATCTTCTCGTGCGTTGCTGCTCCCTAAGATAATTAAGCTCGAGCTCTGCAATGTCCTGAAAGGGAATAGAGTGAAGCACTGAGAAGGCAAGTATGACACCCTGAAACCCAAAGGGAATATGTTATAGCAAGTAAAATCAAATATGAAAGAAAGAACTAATTGTGATTAGTAAGAGCAAGTATCTCCATGAAGTAGACTTGGGCTACCTCCAAGGTGTTTGGAACCTCCTCTGAACTTTGAGTTGGTGTAAGTTCCGACTTCTGGGCAAGCTCTTGGATCAATGCTACCTTCCCCTCATAATCGGCCAAGAGAAAGGAACTATTCACCTCGTAGGTAGGTTGCTTACTAACTAGGGGGCAGGAACTAGTGAGGGAGCCCTACCCTTTCTTGTGGGAGTAGGGCTCGACCTTACTAGGAGCATTGATAGGCTAGGAAGTTGTCCCTTCAACTTGCATAAGACATCTTTATCTACTCCATCATTTAGCTTTTTATCTGTGATTCCGCTCCCATAGCCATGTTACGTGGTGAAGAAATATACTTCAAATGAGGGGCATGCTTGACGGAGCTTGGCTATTGGACTTGCTGGATGGCACATTCTCTAACTTGCTTTTCCCTCTTGGAGTCATCCAGATGCCTTTTCTCCTCCTTGGTTCAAACCCCTCCTATTCAATATGGGGATAGTCCAATCCCATTTACCTTTTTAACATACACGAACTTATAGTTCCGCCCATAAATGGAGGAGGGTTCGTCTAAGGCCGACAAAAAACCAGCGTGATTAACTATTTGCCAACAACCTATCCCCCCATAGGTCTTATTATTTTATTAAATCATATGGACATAAGTGAAGGCCAAGGCTGTAAACTCTAGATGCTTAAGCTTACATATAGCTACAAAGGATAAGATGGATGCCGAGACGTTAGGAACAACTTGGGAAATGACAATATTATATGTTTGGAGGATTTGCAAAACAGCCTTCAGAAGTGAGAACCAGAGGCCGTGTTCTAAGGCCTCCAGATGCACCGTAGTATAACCCGAACAGGGGCTGACCATAGTATGAAGGAACGATTACCCAATAGTTGCACTTGAGGAAAACTTCACCTCGAAGTTAGCGACTTTCTTCACTTCATCACAAAAGGCTGGGCTAGTGTAATGGGTACCAAGCCTGACCTATGGGTCGGACCTAGCAGGGCTACTAAAAAAGGTAGTATCCAGCACTGACATGTCACGATGTCGGTGATCAACATGCAATGTAACACCCCAAATGCAGATAACCCACTCTTTGCATTCTCTTCATTAATTTTGCCAATTAGAAGTAACAACCTAATGACCGGGGTTTTATCGCCATCCAAAACAACAAGACTTTGCTTAAAATCAATAAATATAACAAAACTTAACATCATTACCACCACAAGACAATCACACAATCACAATCCATCAATACCATACGTAAACATTCCCTAACTATCTCAAGGTTTACACCATAATATAGTAACTCTTTGTAGAGTATATAGTTCTAACATCATAATATTTCACAATACAGTGCTAAAAGCATCTCAGCACTAATACAGTACTGTTTCTTTTGGACTTCTTGGCTCACTTATCTCCTTCAGTTGGCCTGCCAGCCTGAGGGCAATTCACTGAGCATTTACCTAAACTAAAATATGAAAACACTTTGAACAGTGAGCCAAAGCTCAATACATACATTCCTGTATGGTTAAATGTTCGTTGAAAATCTTGTTGGGCCTACATCACTAGTCATTTTAATTTAAAATAGAGAATGGGATGAACATAAAACTGCACTACTAATTATTATCTGATAGTGAACACTTGGTAACTGTTACAATCTATAGATAGGCGTACACTTGCCAAGTTGATCAGGGGACCTACCCTAAAGTTGCATGGGTAACTGAATGGCAATGTTCTGTGACTGATAACTGATAGGGTCACCAATTACATGACAAATCCTTGATTAAACTTATTTATTGTACTTACCAAAATATTATAATTTTGATAAAAACGCACCGATTTCTAAAGATACAGGCAATGAACGTACCTAAGACTTTTAATGAAATCTCACTAAGTATGATTATGCACAAAAAGGGCAGGAAATGATAGATTAGGCCCTAATTCCGTTCAGAAATATCATTATAGGAATAAATAGATAGCACAAGTATTTATTTTCATAGTTGATAGTTTTAGTAAAAAAAGTAACGGTTTAATAGGAGCTAAAATAAATATGTCGTAACTTAATCTCCCAACCTCAGCTTAAGACCCAATTCCCCAACATACAAAGCTCAAAAAGTCCCATAAAACTTTCATTTGCAAAGCAAAACATGATTCTCACAATACGGTTCCCAAAATTGGGCTAGAGTACAAGGGTGCGAGTTTCGGTCTATCCTATGCAATCCTAGAAAAACGGCCATAAATTTTTCCACAAAACTCGGATTAAAGTGATTGCAAAGGAATTTGAAAGATAACTCACTGATCCATCTACCCACCAAAAATGACAATTTTTCTATGGGCCAACCAGTACCAGTTTAATTGCAAAATGTCCCTTATTTTCAATTTGTCTACAGCCGCACAGTTTTTATTTTCCCCCATCTTTTCACGCAATTTCCCATCTAAAATCACTCCTTAATTTAACAAAGCCTTGGTCCTTCTCATCACCATATAAGGCCACATTACTCAATTTCACTCCGTAATCATCTACATCAAATTTTCAATTCTTCTCTTTCTCAAACCCACTCAAAATACATCCATGATCTTACTTTTTTGCATAAATGAGCAGAATGACCCTTTATAATCAATTGGGAAAAATTCCATATTCCATCCCTTTTTCAAGAATCACACCAAATTATTTTTCAAGTTAAAAGACACATCAAGATTCACTTCTCAATCAAATATACACAAATAACATGCTTGATATTATAAGAAAGCCAAACCATACATTATCATTAAAACCCTAGCTTATGGCCAACTTAAACTCACCTTTAGCTCATTCAAAACCACACCAACACCCATAATGATTTATAATGCTAAGAGTTGCCCAAACAATTACAAAACAATCCATAAACATCACTTAAGCTTAAGCTTGCATGGTCATGAACCATTTTAAGTCCCATGTACTTTCAAGCTTCACCATCAATTTAAACATCCAAAATAACTCTTATTTTCTATCAAAACAACATCGTCAATGATTAAAAATAGCAAAGCAAGAATCAAAACCAACACACAAATCAAAATTAACAAGATATGATTAGGGTTTACTTACTTTGCCTAAAGAAAAGGGCTGTAGATGAGGTTTGGTGGTTGTGGGAGTGTAGGGGGTAACTAGGGTGGGTGGTGGTGATTGTTAGGTGGTTGGGCTAGTGGCCAAAAGCAGGAGAAGAGGGGGGAAGGGCAGCCAGATGGGTGGGGAGAGAAAAGAGGATCGGTTGTATGATATTTTTTTCTTTCACTTGGTTTGAAATGGTCGAAGAATTGTTTGGCTAAGTTTTTAACCCAGAAGTAGCTTTTAGCTAATTACAGTTAGGTATAAATTATGGTAATTAGCTAGGTTTAATTAAGCAAGATTGTTAGGCTTCAAATTGGGCCAAAATGAATTAGGCTTAGTAATAAAACGCTCCGTAACAATAATGTTTTTGAGTAACTAGAATTTAAATTTTTGTGATGTTACGAAAAAATAAATTAAATCATTTAGATTATAATTATTAGGGCCTACTATTAATTTTTTCAAAATTTTCATTAATAAATAAATAAAAGGCAACCCTAATTGCAATGTGAGGGCCCAAATGAATTTTTTTTGCACCAAGATGATTAAATGTGATAAATAAATATGAGAAAATCATTAATATGAGATAATTAAATAAATAAATATGATTTAGGGTTGGCTATTACATGCTAACACTAGCCAAAGGCCCAAAAATGAGTTAAGTACTTATACCTCCAACATACATCACACATACCTACTCGAAGAATAAGAGTCTAGTGATAGAGAGCTATTGGAGCTCTCTTTAAGGAAGCTATGGTTCACGCGGAGGGCATCCAAATGGGGATCGCTGCAGGAAGGCTTTGATGGTGCCTAACCTCTGAAACGGGATTATTAAATTCATTTAGAAGGCCGAGGTTTTCCCCAATGAAAGGGCTGAGTATAGATCGGTGAAATTATTAATAAAGTTATTCCTTTTGGAGCCTGACGAGGACTAGAGGATGACCTTGATAGAAGAGAAAACAAAGACATAGCTATGATACAAGGAGCTGCTAGGGAACACTAAAGGGGATGGGGAAAGGATGGGTGCCTTAGTGAGCTTTGAAGCAAAAAAAACTCCTCCTCAAATTTTTTTTGTAACTTTCTCTCTCTATGACCTTTAAGAATGGCATATAATTAAAATTGGGAAACGAAGGGAGGAGAGAGCATATACAAAAGTGAGTCACGCATTAAGATTCATGCCTAAATCTAATAGTTGGTATCAGATGTAGTGCCACTGGTTAAGACATACATTGACTTCAATTTGGATTGGCTGAATTAAGAGGGAGAGCCCCTTCCCTTAATTTAGCGGGGACGAATCATGAAGAAGGGCTCCTCTTCTCTCTATTCGGCTAGGTTGAATTTAGAGCGAGCCCTTTCTCTCCTTATTAGGCAATGCTGAATTGTTTGGCAGGGGAGGTCCCTCCCCTCTATTCGGCAAGGCCAAATTAAAGGGAGAGGTCCCCGTCCATTTGGTTAGGCTGAATTAAAGAAGGGGACACCCCCCTCTTCCATTCGACTAGGCTAAGTAAAAAAGGAGGGTTCCAATGTTCTATTCGGCTAAGCCTAATTGAAGATGAGGATCCTCTCTCTTCTATTTAACTAGGTCGAATTGAAGGGAAGGGCACCCTGTTAGGGAAAAACAGAGTTTCAATATTTATAAACCCCAAGTGCAAGGTGTATCATTGAGTACTTGGGGTGTCGTCTGCAGGGAATTGTGTTTCCAACTACCAAGGCTAGCTAAAGTATCTCGAGCTAGGCAAGATCGAAGGGTGAGAAGAGAAAATACTACGCTACGTTACAAACACAGAAAAAGGCAACTTGGAGTTGTGATTTTACCAATGGATCAACCAACTAATCAAGACGAGTCCTAACCTGCGCAAAC
>NCQV01101083.1:11730-26182 GCA_002740545.1 Lophocereus schottii
CTCATATAATAAGACTTCATCGTGAAACTCCCTTTAGAATTGAGATCCCATCTTACTGAATCAAGAGATGATTGCCCGATAAGAATCCCATTCAGCTTAATAAGCAAGCTTATAAGGGAGGCGTCATCCACTAAGGCATCACGAATAAAAATAGGTGACCAAATGGCAAATGCACAACCATGATACATTGTCATAATATACAGCCATAGTAGCTTCTTTATTCTCCGCAAGAGTATACAGAGAAGGGAAAAAGTCCCTCAAGGGAGCACCTTCACACAAACAGTCATGCCAAAACAAAATGGTAGAGCCCCCGCCCACCTCAAAAGAAAGATGAAAAAATATATCCCATCCTTCACAAATAAACCTCCAAAGGCTTACTTCATAAGGACCATTAGGTCTAGAGGGAAACCACCCGAGCCCCTCCTCACCATACTTAGTACAAATCACCCTCCCCCAAAGGTTGGTCTTCTCATTCATGAATCTCCATAGCCACTAATTTAATTGTTCATGTGACACCACCACTGTGCACCTCCCCGCGCCCCTTTTTGCCTAACCACTAAGAAGAAAAATGAAAAACATAAATAAAATCATCTAAGCTGCTAATCCACCCAGCCCTGAATGGTCCAGTGTTCTTATTTCCTCCTCCCCGTCTCAAAATTCGTCCACTCTCTGCCACCCTTTCTTTCAGAAAAAGCACCAATCTAACGGTCCAAGGACCGGAGCAAGGGCCATGAGGAGGAGGATATAAGTCCTCATTTCCTACTAAAGCCCATTCAGTCTCTGGTTACTATTAAACACCAGAAACTCAAAAAGGACCATCAGCCATCTCTTCATTGACTGAGACCGCATGCCATCTCCAATTTAAGCAAAATCTCCAGGGGTTACGAAGTAGGTTCTTTTATTCAGGTTCAATCCGGAAGAAATAACATGCAATTAGATTATTGTTTTTCCTAAGATAGGATGATGCCACTTTTTTGATAAGATGATGTCACTAACCCTCTGTTTTCTACTGAGGATAGAGGGGAAGGAAAGGGGAACAGAGGCCGTTCTTCTCTGTCTTTTACACAAAATTCTGTCCATGACTATTTTCTCTCAAGTGATGCAGATGTTCCTGGCGAGATCCGCACTAGGAGGTGTTATTCTATCTAGTAAAGTTTCATGTGCACACCTCGAAAAATTGAGCGCATAGACTCTAAACTAATTCCCACTAACATATATAAATAACTGATGCAAAATGGCGATCAAAATATATTTTTAGAGATATTATTAGTAATATTTAAATATTTTAATTATTTAATTATTTTAGGATAATATTTTGTTCACATACATTTTGTGTAAGCCTCGTATTTAGATAGGCATAGAATTCCGATTTTGTATCTTCTAGGATGGTATTTGAGGACAGTAATATTTTTTGTTAGGATAGGACATTAGGGTAGGACAATAGAAGATAAATCTTATACTATTTTCCAAGAAATAGGACTGCTTTAGGATATGCCTATAAAAAGGCCATTGTAGGTCATTATTCACAGGTTGGAAGTTACTGAACTTGAGAGTTTTTTAAGAGTAGAATTACATCAGTTGGTATCAGAGCAGTTCTGTGGACCGTATCCACCGTGCTTTCGTCGCTGTTGTTGCCTTTCTAGGCCACTGCTGCAAAGTGACTGCCACAGCCAGAGTGCAGTAACCCCACCTCACTTGTAGCCAAGCATCAATCTTCCTACCCTCAGCTGCAGCAATTGGCCACAGTGCCTTTTGCATATTCTTCTCTATTTAGTAGCACTACCAAACAAAAAATCCCAAAAAAAAGAAAAGAAAAGATGGTGACAGCTTCAGAGTTTAGGCATCCTTGGTACTTCTTCTAATAAGATGAAAGGGAGTGGCTTTACACCTCAAGCTTACATTTGGGAGTACGTTGTTCATGTAGGTAGGTTTATCATTTTCCACATGTGTTCTATGCGTCCAGGTTGCAGCGCAAGCTATATGTGCTTCCATTCGATAAGCAGGGGGCTTATCTTAGGGACTATCGTCACTGTCTTGTACCCACTTCACCCTCGATGCCATGCTATGAGCTTCCCTATGACCCTTGCTGTCGTTGCCCCTAGTTGGCACATCGTGGTTAACAGCACAGCATCGTAACTGACCCAAAAATTCCCTTTGTTGTTGCCACAGCCACTCTCCCACCAGATTTGACCACAATATCGTTGGAAAATCTAAACCACAATGGGGACTAATGCTGAATTAGTCAAGGAATTCAAACAGTATATGAGGCAACAACTCAGCAATTGCTGGAACTAGAGGAGCAACGTGACCTACAGAACCACTGATGGATGTAGCTTCCACTATGGTCCACATAATAACAGAATGGGTCAACTTAATTCTCAAAATCAATCCCATCAACAAGATTATGGGCTTAAAATAGATTAGCCTAAATTTTCCGGCAAAGGAGACCATGAAGAATTGTGTGATTGGATAATTCAACTAGAGAATATCTTTTCCTGTAAAGGGGTTAGGCCTGAGGATAGGTCAACTTTGCAGTTATTTTATTCCATGGGTCTGCTTTGGCTTAGTGGACCTAAACTGAGTTTCGACCAGATCTTCAAGGTCCCATCTTGACCTGGGCTCAAATCAAAGAAGCACAGACCCTAAAGTTCATTCCTTCTAATTATACTCAAGACGTCGACAAATATACTTGAGAATTTCAAGTGAGTCAATCGTTGTCAATTTGGGGAGACCAAGACGCAAAGAATCATTCGTTATATTGGTGGTCTAACTCCTGCGTTCCAGGTTGATTTATTTGGTAAATTTTGTTCCCCTTGATATGCTTATGCAATGAATGTTGAACGAAAGTTAGATCTCCATAAAGAAATCCTTCGATTCAGGATAGAAAATCCCAATCTTCTATAGTGTGTTATGAATGCAAGGGTAGCAAGATCTTGTCCTCATAAGACTTCTGCAATTCAGAAGTCAGGAGCAATTAATATCAATCTCACTGAGGTTGATCAAAAGAATCAGCACCTAATCTTGAGATGAGCAGCAAAGAGAGGATGAGGATACTAATGCATTTGATCCAATAGCGCCTGAAGGATCAGAAAGTGACTCACAGGCTGCTCCTACAGGCAGAAAAAGAAGGGCTTGAAGCCTCTAAAAGTCCAATCATCTGTTTTTCAGGTATCTGGGCAGTATCAGCATGAATGGGTCAACCATCTCAGCACATGTTTCAGTGGATAATGGTAATGCAGTAAATTTAATCTCCAAAAAAATCAGTAAGAAGTTGCATGTGCATCCAGACAGTGCTCACAGGATGCATGTCTGAAGTTTCCTACAAGGTACTAGCATGATTGTGGATTCTGTAGTAAAAATTAGAGCTTCACTTGGGCAGTCCTACATTTCTCACAAGGTTCTTTGTGTGCAATATGGGTCCATGTGATATTATTTTGGGAAGGTCCATGTGACACTATTCGGAAAGACCTTGACAATAAGATGACTATGTAATAGATGATGGGCACGCAAATATCATCTTGGTGAAGACTTGAGCTGTGCACGACCTATTGGAGTCAAAATCACTATTGTTAATGCCAAATCCAGCACCTCATCTTCGAGTTCGCCTAAATGTTCGAGGACGAACATCTTTCTAGAAGGGGAATTATGCAACAATTTTTAGAATTTCATGATATATTTATTTTATTTTTATTTTTCTTTCTTTATACTATCAAAGGAAATAAATCTTGTCTCACTTTATTTCTCATTTTCAGAAAAATACGGTTGCTGAAGGATTTGCCCATAAAAAAGTAATTGTAAGTCATTATTAGTCACATATGAATTGAAGGCTTTCTATGCACATAGAAATCTGTTCTACATCAATAACACTCCAAGGCTCATTAGGAACATGAACTCCCACATTACAAAAGTCATTTAAACATCATGTAAGCCCCTGAACGACTTTAGCAAACTGCATGCTCCAAAGGAATATCAACAAAACTTATATTATGAAGCCATAAAGTTAGCAAACAGCAGCAAGACCACGAGCAGGCATAAAGTTGATACATGTTTTGGTCCATCCTCAATAGTTTCCGAGAAAATGCGTATCCTTCAGCCTCGATTGATATATCCCACATTTAATACATTTTTAGAAGAATTGACAAGATTATACACAGTGAAAGTTGCATATAACTTGTATACGAAATTCTAAAGCTATTACCATGACTGAATCCTACATGGTAAGCTCTTGGAAACGTCACCACAAACTCACCAGGATTCTGCACCAACCTGATCAAATAATCAATATATAGCCTTAATACAAAATCGAACTAGTAAATATCCAGCATAAATTAACTCAAGCACCAGAGCATTGGATATATGACTTCAAAGACATAAATAGACACACCTGCAACACGGGATGCCAGATGCAACAACTAACTCAGGTGATAAAAGAGTGGTCTTTTCACCGATAAGTTTCAATGCAGCTGCCCAAGAAAGAAGTTGTGAATTACTAAATCATGCTTTTTGACTATTGAGCAAAATCCCTCGTAATGTAATTGAAACATGGACAGAACATTGTTAGCCAAAGAATTAAGAAATGATGAATTCAACAAGGTAAGATTACATTCCTACTTCTGTACATAGAAAAGGTTAAACTTTCAGATCATAAAGCAAACATGTATTGACGACATCTTATTCTGTCATGCTTACCATTTATTAACACTAGATTAATAGCACTTTCAGCATGATAAACTGAAAAGACAGATTTCATATAAGACATACCAAACTGGTCAATATTTCCTCCATAAGCCTGTGTACGAATAATTTCCTCAAAAGCAAATGCATAGTCTCCAGGGACTGCATACCACGTCTTCGGTGAGCCCATATGAAGAAAATTCAAGCTATGGAGCTCATGATCTTCAACATGCCAAGCAAACCAGCTGAACAACATACCAATGTAAACCATTGGGGATGTGACACCAGGAATATCATCCAGAAGAAAACGAGTAAGCGAACCACCAGAGCGAGCAATTACTTGTAAGTTCCATGGACTGTTTGAAAGCTTCCATCCAGCAGTACCTTCGAGTTCATTAGTAGAGTATAAGACACTCTGCTCAGCAGACAGGGAAGTTTCAGTTAGTAAGGAAGTTGGTTGATCAGCAAACTCCTTTCCTGGCTCTGAAAATGAATATGAACTCCGGCCCAACGCTTCTATGACTGCTCCACTACCAGGATTCCTCAGATTGTTCAAATCCTGCTGACGGCAGCCAGAGCTTCCCTGATGACTTTGGGCATCTTGTTTCCTCCTCCTCTTACGTCCATGAAAATAATGTAGAAGTCTGTCTGGTTCTCCAAAACCAGAACCAGGAACATCATTCGCATATTCCACATATATAGGCTTCTCTGAATTAGCCTTCCAAAATAAAGTCTCTATGACTTGCGGAGTAACTTCCTTAATCCCACCTAAAACACTTCGACTAAATGCTTTTGACTTTGATTCAAATTGTTCCAATGTATAAACCTCCCCACTTTGCCATACTTGCTTCTGCGCAGCAGACTGCGGCATACAGCCAATGTCCTTGCTTCCCTTCACAGCTTGACCCAATTCTTGTTGTCTGGTGGTAAATACAGCTTTAGCCTCAACACCAATTGTCTTTCCCTCAGAGACCACATTCAGCGGATCGACAGCAGCAACAGTAGCACTTACGTCCAAACCCAATACACGAGATCTTGACAGCGACCTGTTTAAATTGTTAAGAACGTATCTCTTTGATGGTTTGGGCAACGGAGGAATAACTTTACATATACCAAAAGCACTAGCTTCTTTCTCGATTTTCGAAATATACGCAATTGGATCAGCAAATTCTGTGTCAGTGGGCCGAAATTCCGGCGCTAATGGCAAACTCTTGAGCCATTCAGGTATTTCAACATTGGCCATTAAAATCTACAAAGGCTCCACACCAAATACATAGAATTGGCAATCAAACCAAAGATAGACTGCCTAGTCATGCAGCGAAATGAAATGTCTGGCTTAAACCCTAGATTGAAAATTCCTCTTCAATAGTTTTTCTTCTGCATCAACTTTGCTCAAGAATGACACAGATTACACGATATAGAGAGCGACGGACACAAATGTGACATGAAATGGAAAACCAAAGGCATGAAAGGTATGAATTTCGAGTAACCTGTAAACTGCAGATACCCTCATCAGAAGACAGGAACGAGAGAGGTGGGGAGAGAGAGAGAGAAGTTTGTATAAATCCTTCTATTGCAGGGCGAAAGATGTGCTCACCCGTCTTAGCCTCCCTCAATTTCCAGCAGGATTCAACGGGGGCAGAAACTTCCAGTCTTTCCAGATTTTAGAGCACATGCACAAATGGACGCTTACCGTCAACATCATCCATGAGTCTAGTAAGCATTTAGATCCTAGCTTGCATCTCTTACGTCTTTTTGTAGTTTGTTATAGCCCTCATGTCTTTAACCAAATTTTTATGACTTTCGATATCTACTTAACATTTTTTTGTATCTTCTAATATAGAAAATTTGCATATAATTTGATAAACATAATATTTTTATAAACATAAAAATAAATTTTAATGATATGAATTATATTTAAATTTTAACATGAATCATATACTCCATTATAAATAAAATAAGTTAACATACTCCTAAAATTATAACGGTTTTGCTAAACGTCGCCCTAAGGGTGACGGATAAAATAGTATCTATTATTATTTAGATAAGAATCTTATCTATATACATGATAAAAATTTTTATAAGATCTCCTTTTTTATTTGAATTTTCTAACTTGCCTAATTATATCAAACTCTTCATAATACACTGCTTTCACTATCTCCCCAAATGACCGCCGCTCTCAGAAGAGACTCTCTCTCTCTCTCTCTCTCTACTGCTCTTCTCTGTCTTCCTAAATGTCGGTTCTCCAGCGTGTTCCCACATGCCCGATTCCCTCTCTCTTCACCGCCATCTTGTTATCTCGTAGCCGACAAACTCGAATACTTGGTCATGGGTTCCTCCATCGTCGTGGGTAGTTCTCTGTCTTCGCAGATGAATGTGTGTCCAAAGCTCGTCCAATCACCGCCGCCCCAGGATGCAGATCGACATCGGGATGCCGGAGCACTGGGTGGTCTTCTTCGATTTTGCTTGGCATATGTGAATGTCATCGGAGTAAGAATTTACTTCTACTGATTTGAGATTTTGCTTCTACTGATCTTGCTTGGGTAGTTATTGTTGATTGCAATTTTCTGGGTTTTTGGTTCCCTAATTAGAGTTTGGATTTGCATGCTGCTACTAATTTGAGATTTTGCTTCAACTGATTTTCTGGGTTTTTGGTTCCCCAACTCCATACTTGGGCTCTTATTTTTTTTGCTATGCTTACGGTTACTGATTTTCAATGTTGGGATGCTCAATCGCCAGCGCTCCAACAAGACTCTGGTGACCGCGGTGACTCTTCGGCTGTGGCCCACCTCATCTGGGCTCAGAAAGCAGCACAGTGTTGAGTATTGGATGATGGTGTAAGATTTTGCTTATACGAATGGGATTCATGGCACATCGATATCCATATTTTTCCTGGTTCCTTCACTCCAAAATTATTGATCTTTTTTTCTAAAATCTGAATATTACATTCAATACGATTTTTACTTGTTATCACAAAGCAACTATTTATCCTTGTGTTTTCCATCCAAGTTGGGCCTCTCAATTTTATTTTATGTTTTTTGGGTTTAATTTCTGTATGAAACTACAAAATGTGAAGGCTGTTTTTAATGCTGCAATCAAAGTAGTTATCAAGCCTCCTCAGAAACAGAAACAGAAGTAGAAGAAAGAGAAGCCAAAGCCAGGATGTAAAATGTAAGTGTTTTCCCTGTCTTCTCTCTCTTAGTCTCTCATGTTTGAATTATCTGAAGACTGAATCTTTTTTCAAGAATCATGTACTACTGGAATTGCTGAATACTTGATCACCATCCTAGGTTTGGCTAAACATAATTTCCCAGAATGCTCACCCCAAGGTACTACGATTCACTGAGAGGTTTCGTTGCAGCAGCTGTGTTCACTTGCTGCCCAACTGAAGTCATCATTAAGGAACTTAATAAACTTATTAGAATTTTGATAAATAATATAGTGAAGTAAAACTTACCACTAGATTAGAGCAAGATGCTTCAAACAATTGAAACTCATTGCATACCCTAATGTTCCTGTTATTGAACTAAGCCGACACCACATCTGACTGACCTCGTGCAAACTAATGGTAATGAAAGAGATAAAAACCAAAATCAGAGGTGATATTTGTTGCGATAGATGCCTAATCCTTCAAGCAAAATATCAGATTTAGTCCTATATCATTGGCCGAAACTTTCTGTCTCTTCTCAAAAGCATTGGAAACACCTTGGTCTAGATTTTCTTTTAATGGACACCTTGGCTTTGTATGACCATGTTGTTTGCAAATTGAACAACTCTTGGTTTGCTTTTTGGCCAATTCCTTTCCACCTTTCAAGCGTACCTTTCCTGGGCGTCCTTTCGTTTTTGATTTCAGTGGGCATAGAACATGACCTCCATCTCCCAAATCCTCATCGATCTAAATAGGATCTAGTTCTAAAACTTCCTCTGTTATCAATTCCTGTGCTTCGCCACTACTTACTGCCATATCAGAAAGCTAGCGCAAAGGTAGATAACATGGGCAGTATGTGGAAACAATCCTTTTGAATGAACATCCGTAATATGTGACGACAAAGAATGCCCCAAAATTCAAAATTCTTACAGTTGCATAATGTAATGCTTCCATCTCAGAAGACCATGTGCATTCTACCATCTGATTTGTAGTGCTTTAAGATGAACTCATTTCCGTCTTCATGGACAACTGAATATTGGCTTGCTTTCTCAATTTCTTCTTAAAACGTTTTAAAAGCAAATAGTGCGAGGACTTGAAAAGCTTGCTCTTTTAGTGGCGACCTCATTTTCAGAGAAGTTGGTCTAACTGTAACAGTCATATTGTTATGTGTGCGCTTAAGCTCTATCCCTTTAATTGCAACGTCCATCTAAAATATTAATAGAAAAAATTCAAAAACGTATTAGTGCTATCTCTGCAAACTTGATTTTAATAGAGAAAATTCAAAAAAGAAGATATGAACCTGTTTAAAGAAGTCTATCAAACTGGTGTGAGAAGAAATAAATCTCTTGATGAAATTGTTTATACTTTCTGATCGATCTGTCATTGTCATCCCTTCGAAAAAGTAATCACAAAGATAAGCCGGTGCCCAAAAGTGCTTGATTTGGTATAGACCTTTGACATGCTTATTATTTTGCAAGTTGTATTTCTCGAACGTTAAAGGCCAATTATGTTCCAATTCTTCGAGAGAGTTCAACTTGTATAACATGTAAAATTCACCACACCAATTCTGATACTCACTTCGAAGGAGTGCCGTGAACCAACCACTAAACTTTGATGTGATATGCCATATACAGTAGCTATGCTTCGTAGTAGGCATTTCACTTGCGATTGCTTCAGACATCCATGGATCTTGATCTGTTATAATTGTCTTTAGAGGCTTTCTCAATGCATGAACAAAAGTCTGCATTTGAAATGTAACGTAACATTAGAATAAAAGTTTCTACGTTTACGGATAAGATATGTATATGTACATATATGAAAAGAAGAGGAAAGAAAAAACCTTCATTAACCACTTAAACGGTAGGCATAGTTTCATTACATAAGAGTGCACATCCAAATAGAATGGTGTTTCCGTGGTTGTCGATGCCCACAAATATTGCACAAGGCATGTCATAGGCGTTAACTTTGTAAGTGGTATCAAAGACGACAACATCACCATACTTGTGATACCAATCAAAACTTTGAACAGGACACCAAAACAAGTGTTCAAGTCTCCTATCTTCATCTATGGTGTATGCATATTGAAAATTGCTATTTTCTTCTTTTGCTGATTTCATGTTCTCAATCAAGTTCATAGCATCATCAGATGCAATCATTTTCTTCACCTTTGTGAACAAATTGTGGATATCCTTTTCAGTGAATGGAAGACCATCATGTTCAACCTTTTTTTCGAGTCCACAACTTGAATAATCTGTCTAATGGAGAGTCCAGCTCCCTTGTATAACAAAATTTTTTCTTCATCCTCAGGTGTGATGACTCTATTATATGGGAGAAGGCGTGTTTCATGAGGCAAAAGAAGTTCATGATTGTGTTGTTTGAAAAACCTTGACACATGCCATTCATCGGAGAATATTTCAAAGACTCTTCTTAAAGTGATACGCATATGAGCATTGCACTCACATCTGGAGGACTCCCTTTTCCTTTGATCTTTGGATGCATCAATTACTGTGATAGGCTTTTTCCTTCCTCAATGACAAGACAAATCACGCCTCACTATCTTGTTATTTCTTTTATCATATCGATCTTTATGAATTCCAAAACCATGTCGTTCAGCATATTTTCTGTAGAATACAAGAGCTTCCTCTTCGCTACCGAACGTTTGACCTATGAAAGGTTCATAGTTTTCGTCTGGGATTTCATTCAAATCAATATTCATTATGCCTGATGATTATACTCGTAGTGCATACTATTTGGTAATGTTTGTATCTAGAAAACGTATTGCAGAAATATGGTATATAAAGCCCCAAGTTCAACAAAAAAAATTTTATTTTGCCACCAAAGTGCCTTGATGCGTCAACTAAATTAGCCTCAATTATTGTTTTACCACCAACTAGGTATGCTGCCAAACTTTTTTGTCAACAAAATTTTGCCTAATGCATTAAAGAAAGGTTGGAAAGGTTCATAATTATTGTGCAGCAAGAAATTAGGCAAGATAGAATTTCCATATAAAAACAAAATAAAATTGAGCAAAGATGGGAATTAGGCACGACATATTGGATGAGTATGCTTGTACCATCCTAATGTTGCCGCAAAGCTATTGCCGTGAATTCAATTCCCAAATAAAAGCTATTAGAATTTGGTGTTAGTTGGAGCCTATTATGAAGAGCTTGATATAATAGGCAAGTTAGAAGATTTAAATAAAAAAGGAGATCATATAAAAACTTTTACCTTGTATATAGATAAGATTTTTATCTAAATAGTAATAGATACTCTTTTACCCATCGCCCTTAGGGCGACGTTTAGACAAACCGAAATTATAATACAAAAATTGCATTAATGCTTGTGTTTGACATGAATCATATTTAAGAATAGTCAAACTATAAGTGAGAAAGCATTTCAACTATTTCATCCCTGAATTTTTATCTATTGCAATTTGGTTACTATGACCATACAATTGAACATTGGGTGATTCATCCACATTTGGATCTCTTGCTAATATTATTATACCTTTTTTATGTAGAATAATAAAACTGTAGAGAGTCTTACGAGTAATGATTATCTCAAGCTGGTGCTCCAATTTGATTTTAAAGCATTCCGCATTACGTTAAAAATATTAGTTTAAAATTGTTTAATTTAAATAAGATTTCATTTTAAGGATTCTATTCAATTTTGTGAAAAAAAAACTATATTTTTTAAATTTGTTTATCATTAGGTAAACCTAATATTAATTAAAAAAACCCTCAAGTGTAAAACATTTTTTATTCTATAAATTTGTGGCTAGAATTTATTTTGTTGTCATTTAATTGACTTGCTTAAATGTTCATTTTCATTACTTATTTTATTGTAATATTATTTCTTCTTATCTAAAATGACAATTGTAGAAAAACAAAATTTCTTTTTATAATGTAAAAAATAATTTGTTTAGGGTTGACATAAAATTAATTTCATAAATATCACCGACATATAACACGTAATTTACTTTTATGAAATAATTTATTTCACATATCATACATTATACACCAATAATTATGTATATATACCAAAAAATAATATTTATATAATATTTTAATAATTCAACAACTGCTTATATCTATCCTTATAGATTCTTACATCTTTCTGTAGCTTTTTACATCTTCTCATAGCTACTATACAGTTACATACAGCTACTTATATCTTCTTATGTTTTCTCACAGCTTACAATTGCATCTTATCGCGAAAAAATATGCCATAAGTCAACTTTTGGCTCATATCTTTTCTCTTCTTCAAATTTCATAACTTTACTCACCATATAAAATAATATCTATGGGTGTGTAAGAAAAACCGAAATCAAAAATTGAATTGAAAAATTGAAAAAATCGAATCCAAAACCTTGTTAACTGTACAATTTTTTCAAAAAAATCAACTCAATTAATGGAACCCAAAAAAGATTTAGGTTTTCAATTCAGTTACGACTCAGCAATTTAAAAATTCAGTTAATTGGCGGTTAATCGAATCGAAATTAATTTTTTTCCAAAAAATTTGTGCATGAAAAATAAAAAATTTAGGTAAGAAAGTGCGCTTTTTATTATTTATGAATGGTAACCAGAATTTAATTTTTTTAAAAAAATTTTAATCATAAAAAATTTAGGTAAGAAAGTATACTTTTTTATTTATTTGTGAAAGGTTAATCGGTATCCGAACCGAAAAATCGGTTAACCTAACTGAATAACTGGTTAACCAACTGTTCTAGTTTGGTTACGGTTCGGATTTTGGACGAACCGAAATTTTCGGTTAACTGAAAAATAGGTAACCGAAATTTTCGGTTCAGTTACGGTTCGGAATTTTCTTAAACTGAAAAATTGATTAACTGAAACTCCGGTTAATTGGTTTTGCACACCCCTAATAATATCCACTGATCTTAGAACTAAAATCTTTAAATAATTTTAGCCTTTTGTTTTGTTCTATTATTCGTGCTAAATAATTACAGAAAATAATTTGGACATAATAATTTGATAGCACGATTAATTAAGAAGGGCTTATTATTAAAAAAACAATACAAGAGGTTCAATTAAAAAAATATAACACACATGCTTGAGTTCAAGAAAAAATACAACACAAGATTTCGACTTAAATACAAAATAAGAGAGGTCAACATGAAGAACTAATTACAAGAGTTTGACCAAAAAAAATAGATACATTGATTTTAGCATAGGACTAAAGGTATTAAAATACAAGAGATTGACATTAAAAAATACAAAATGAAAGATATAGAATATCACCATCATCTCTGTCGCGGCGCCAAACTTCGCTTCCATATTTCCTCGGTCAACTTTGCTTAGAGACTTGGATGTGCTTCGTGGCTACAAACTTCGACCATTTTTTAAAAATATGTCTCATAGCACAGATGATGCTCACATAGAACAGTAGGCTTTGAGGAAGTGTCTTCCCTACTGTTGTAATAAAAAAACAAACTTGTTATTATCCCCCCTCGCCCTCAACAATCATATTATGAAGTATGATACATACTTTCATCATAATACCTATGTGCTTTTCCTTTATGAATTGAATGAGGCCACAAACTATGGTAAATCAAGCTTGTAGCACACTAAAGGATCAGTCGTTCTTCCTAATAGACTCTTGATGTTTAGCAAAGAGTTTTACCTGCTAACCTTGCAAATATAAGATAGTTTGAATGTTTGAATAAATATCAAGAGAAAGAAGATCTCCTCTTTTGTACTCATGCCTATTGACGACGTATTCATATTTGATACAAATCATGAAAAAAGTGAACTGTCGAGAATGTTTATGTCATTGAGACTTTGTGGCAACACAAAGTACGCATTCCATAGCCAAAGTATCATAAGATGTGACCGCTTCAAGGATAATAGTTGACAACCGATAAAGTTGTCTTACAAATGCTATATTCCAAATTGTTGGACCATTTTTCTACTCCCAATGCATTCAATCGATGCTTCTTAACATACAAGTGAAATCATGAGTTTTCGTAAGTTCCAACAGACTATCAGCATTAGCTTGAGTTGGTTTTCTCAAATACTCTTCCCCAAAAACTACTAATGATGCCTCAAGTGAAGTTCTTCAAGCACTAAAGTGTAGTGCTAGAGCCGAAATTAGGGTTATCTGCTCAAAACTATGGTCGAGCAGTTTATGAATGTCTTCGCAGTGGACTTGATTTTACCAAAGATGACACACCAATCTTCAAGTACTCATCCACATAATCAGCCCCTATATCATAGGAAAAATGTCTGCTTGGTTGTAGTACACAAAGTTAGTGGCATCAACCATACTTTCTAGTTGCATCGTACCTCAATTAAATGTACTTAGAATGATTGCCAAGATCCTCCACAGTGTAGAGTAATAAGCAGCTCAACATTCCAAACCTACTATGAAAAGATGCTTATTGTAAATTAAATCTTTTTTAAAGTAGTCTTTGTATAAGCAGTCATGTGCTTGTTCTCAATCTCCGTAACACATCTTTTCTTTGCTCAAGGCCTAGAAATTGAAGGTCTCAAAACTTGTGTAGCTTACCTAATCTTTAGAAGGAATGCCATCTCCTATGCATCAGTTTCATAATACAGTAATTCTTCCACAAGAGGCATAATGATCGCATCATCCTCACAGACACACACACAG
>NCQV01101113.1:0-16542 GCA_002740545.1 Lophocereus schottii
CTGACTTAACAACAACTAGCAACTCAACATGGAAGATATGATCTAGTATAAAGGAAGTAAATCCACCAACCATAACTGCAAAGATTCACCAATAAGCCCTTAAAGCAGAATGCAGCAGAAGATTAGATAAAGAATCACTCTCAGACACCACCTGAATAGGCCAAAGTTAGAGAGAATTGAGAGGAATTTTGCTTAAACCAGCAAAGGGGAATTTTATTCAACATGATTTGTATGTTACAATTAAAGACAAGCCTTAAATACTTGGTTAAAATCAAGAGATCAGCGGCCATAACTGATTCTAGCCAAATTAAGAAAATAGAAAATGACTTAATGCTAGCTTAAAATAGTAGTTGGCTGGATTCTTGACACCTAAACCCTTTGCTTATCTCCGTTACTGAGGTGTCAACCCTTAATAGCATCAAAGTACTTGCTAATGATGGCTTTAAGTGGTGATTTGCAGCTGACTACAACAAGTTAATCAAGTCTGCCAGCAAGTACAGCACCCTAAAATCCAAGGGATAAAAGGGTATTTCTTGTATTCTGAAGCTCGATAAAAGCAGATGCTATGGGAGCTAAATCTGCAACTTTAAGACCTTGTTGGATAAATATTTAGACACATTTCCAAGTCCTTAGATCAGCCAAAATGAGCTGTTAAGTTAGGGGATAAAATTCTCCCTTAAACTACTGCTGCTAACCTGCTGCTGGACTGTTGCTGCCTGGATTAAATCCGAGGACAAATTCAAGTAACCTTTATCATTTAGGAGCTGATTGTGAGCTGATAAATGAGTTAGGGTACTGATCAAAAGGTATTGAATTCCTTTGGCATGACTGAGTTACTAGAAACAAGCATAAATTAACCTCAACCATGCTGACTGCAGGTTGTCTTTATTAAACTAAACTGAACTAAGGCTGCTTTGTGAGCCTCAAAAGACTTAGCTTGGCTAGCAGTGATGCTAGGGTGTCCAGCAAAGCAAAGATCTCCCTAAGTGGCCTCCAAACTGAGTTGCATTGCCTCACATAATAGGCCCTATTGGTGACTGAACAGCAATTCTACTCTGGTCCTAGGTGACAGTCTTATTCTAGCTCTTGGTCTACATCATCCTCCGTTCCTTTGAGATGATCTACCCTTAAATCTTCAAAGTCAATTTCATCCTCTATATAGGGACTCAGATCACCCACTTTGAAGGTGGCTGAAACAGCCATGTCCCCTGGGAGTTCTAGTTTGTATGCATTAGCTCCCACCCTTGCTAGAACCTTGCAAGGTCCATCCCCTATAGCCATCAGCTTACTTTTCCTCTTAGTGGGGAACCTCTCCTTTTGGAGGTGCAACCAAATAAGGTCCCCAAGCTGAAACTCCATGCCCTTCCTATTCTTGTTGGCCTCAATTTTGTAGGCTCCACTAACCTTTTCAATGTGTGCCCTAATCTGTTCATGAAGCCTCTTCATTTCCTTGGCCCTCTTTTCAGCCTCAAAACCGGCCTTACAGTCAGTAGGTAGAGGAATAAGATCAATAGGGGTCAGGGGGTTAATCCCATATAATGCCTAAGGTGAACAACCAGTAGCTCTAGCTGCTGTTTTGTTGTAAGCAAACTCAGTATAAGGCAGCTTAACATCCCATTCCTTCAAGTTCTTTTGGACCATGGTTCTAAGGAGGGTGGATAGGGTTCTATTGGTAACCTCAGTTTGGCCATCAGTTTGAGGATGGCAGGTTGTGCTGCATAAGAGCTTGGTACCCAACCAATGCCATAAGCTTCTCCAAAAATGAGATAAAAACTTGGTGTCCCTATCATTCAAATGGTTTTGGGGACTTCATGCAGTCTAATGATTTCTCTAAGGTACAAATCAGCAATATGAGAGGCATCATCAGCCTTATGACATGCCACAAAATGAGCCATTTTGGTGAACCTATCTACCACCACCATAACTGAGTCTTTACCCCTCTATGTCCTTGGTAAAGCAGCAGTAAAATCCGTACTTACATCTTCCTAAGGCCTTAATGGGACAGGAAGGGGTGTATAAAGACCCTGATGGAACTGGCTTTTGGCTTTATGGCAAATGGAGCACCTGGACATTACCCTGTGCACATCTTCCCCCGTTTTTGGCTAATTAAAGTGCTCCGTCAGAATATCCAAGGTCTTGTTCATCCCAAAATGTCCAACAAGTGATCCTCCATGGGCCTCTCTCACTAGCAACTCCCTTAATGGACATGCTGGAATGCACAGTTTATTCCCTTTGAATAAAAACTCATCTTACATCACATAAGGCCCTCGAGCTGGAGTGTTGTTGACTAACTCCTGAAAAGCTGAGTCTTTAAGGTAATAGGCCTGAATAGACAGTAATCCCAGTAGCTTTGCACCTAAAATAGAGATCAAAGCATATCTCATTGAGAGTGCATCTGCTACTACATTCTCAGTTCCCTTCTTGTGCTTGGCCGAAAAGCTGAAGGCTTGCAGAAACTCTACCCATTTGGCATGCCTAGCATTGAGCTGAGGTTAGCCATCAAGGTACCTCAATGATTGATGATCTGAATGCCAGACAAAAGCCTTAGGCTTCAGGTAGTGACTCCAGTGACTCAAAGCTCTTACTATGGCATAGAATTCTTTCTCATAGGTTGAATAGTTGAGTTCTGGACCACTAAGCTTTTCACTGAAGTGGGCTAGGGGCCTCTTAAGTTTTGTAAGAACAGCTCCAATGCCCACCCCACTGGCATCATACTCTACCTCAAATAATTCTTCAAAGTTAGGCAAGGCTAGTACTGGTGCTTCACATAACCTCTTCTTGCTGGTTTCAAAAGCTTTTTGTGCAACTGCAGGCCAGGAAAAGTTACCCTTCTTCATGCATTTAGTAAGAGGAGCCATGATTGTACTGAAATCCTTGATAAACCTTCTGTAAAAGGAAGCTAACCCAGGGAAGCTTTTGACTGCAGTAACTGAGTTAGGTACTGGCCAGGTTTTGATTGCTTTAACCTTGGCTTCATCCACTTGAATTCCATCACAAGAAACCACATATCCAAGGAAGACAACCCTTGGTACTAAGAACTCACATTTTTCCAACTTCCCATACATTTTCTGGCTTCTAAGGTGGTGAAAACTTGCTTAAGGTGCTGAATGTGATCTAATTCAGTTTTACTGTATACAAGTATGTCATCAAAATATACAACCACAAATAGACCTATGTAGGGCTTGAGCACTTCATTCATCAACCTCATGAAGGTGCTAGGTGCATTAGATAGCCTAAATGGCATGACAAGCCATTCATACAGTCCTTGCTTTGTTTTGAAAGCAGTTCTCCATTCATCGCCTTCTCTAATTTTGATCTGATGATAGCCACTTCTTAAATCTATCTTGGAGAAGATCTTAAAACCATGCAGTTCATCCAACATATCATCAAGTCTAGGAATAGGATACCTATACTTGATTGTAATGTTGTTAATGGCCCTGCTGTCTACACACATCCTCTAGGCACAATCCTTTTTTGGTACTAACAATGCTGGGACTGAGCACGGACTCATGCTTTCCCTCACATAACCCCTATTAATCAGCTTTTGCACTTTCTTTGTAGCTCCTTGGTTTCAGTTGGGTTGCATCTGTAGGTAAGTTTGTTAGTTAATAGGGCTCCATGGAGGAAGTCAATTTGGTGCTCTATACCCCTTTTAGGAGGGAGGCCGGGGGTAAGTCTTGGGAAAAAAACATCCTCAAATTCCTCTATCAAGGGCTGAACAGAAGGGTGTAGGATTGCTGTATCTGAGTTAAGAGTAGATTCCAGCATTAGCACAGCAAACACAGGTTTTCCCTTGGTAATAGCCCTTTCCACTCATCCCCCATTGACAAGTAAGGCACTCTCCTTATGTGTAACCCTCCCAGTTTCAGGTTTTTGTGTTTGGTTGGGGGATAAAGGGGTCAGTGTCATCTTTTTATCCTTCAGTTTGAAGGAATAAGTGTTAGATTGGCCATGATGAATGACATCCCTGTCAAACTGCCAAGGTCCGCCTAGGAGCAAATGGCAAGCATTCATTGGCAAGACATCACACAAAACTTCATCCTGATATTCAGCAATTGCAAAAGGTACCAAAGTTTCTTTAGAAACTATTACCTCATTCCCCTTTTTGAGCCACTACAAGGTATAAGGTCTAGGGTGACTGATGGTGGCCAGGTTCAGTTTGCCGACTATTTCAGTAGAAGCTACATTAGTGCAGCTACCCCTATCTATAATCAGGTTGCATGTCATGTTGGCTACCTTGCATCTGGAGTGGAATATTTTCTCCCTTTGGTTGGCTTTAGGTGGGGTTTCAGTGGCATGAAGGACCCTTCTAATCATGAGCATCTCACCTTCTTCAGGTGGCAAGTAAGAGGCCTCACCCTCTTCAGCAGAGTCTTCTTCTTCTTCCTCTTCTACCTCCATATGGTCCAACTCTTCAATTTCTCTAATTGTGAGTACCCTTTTGTTGGGGCAATCTGCTTGAAAGTGGCCATAGCCATGGCACTTGAAACACTTCTTCTGATTCTTAGGAAGGTCTCTGGTAACCTCCTTTCCCTTTCCCTTGTCATCCTTAGGGGTAGGTTCCGGTTTGTAAGAATTGAAGGGTTTCACTGGCATAGCAGGTTTAAAAGGGGCAGTAGAGTAAGGTCTTCTAGACTTAAGCTATTTTTCTACCTTAACAACTAGCTTGCATGCATCTCAAAATGTCCAGAAAGGTTACAACTCAACCCTCTCTAAAATGGCAGAGTTTAAGCCTTTGAGAAACCTGGCAATGGCTTATTCAGTTTCTTCCCTCAAGGCATATCTGATCTACAACTACTCGAACTCCCTGATGTATTCTTCAACCTTCATACTCCCTTGGTGCAAGGAAGTGACTTTTAGATATAGTTCTTGCTTGTAGGTGGCTGGCACTACTAGAAATTTATCCTTTTACGAAGGAATAATCTGTCCTAGAAAGTACATGGAACCGTCGTAGAACATCTTCTGTAACGGTCTTGGGCTCCGTCGTGGACCGTTGTAGAAGGCTTCGTCGTAGAAGGTCATTTATGACTAAACCGTTGTAGAAGACAACACTATTTTTTAGGATGGTTTTTTTAAACTGTCGTAGAAGACATCATCATCTTTTAGGACGGGCTTTTTAAACCGTCGTAGAAGGTAATACTTTTTATGACGTTTTTTACATTCCTTTGTAATAAAATCTGACACTAACAACACCTTTCGTACCGCTAATATTGTCCTCATTTTGCTCGAATTCTGCAAAAAATAATCCATTTACAACCACCATTTCCTTCGTAGACGGCATTATTTTTTATTTTTTAAAAAATATTTAACTTAACCATATTAAAGGTTGAAAAAAAGTTACTGCAATCGAATTCCTTGTGAAAAACTAAAATGTTAATCGTTAACGTATGGCGATATAGATAGACATGCACAACTAGCGATGGCTTCATAACCATACAAGTCATTGAAAAGACTGCAATACAACAATGTTGTCCAAAGTATACATCATCCAAAAGATGGTAATTAATGTATACACATCCAAACTATCATCATATACCCTAGGCAAGAAAAGGTCCCTAAACCCAACCTATTTACCCGCAAAAAATGGCCTATCCTTCAATGAAAACAAGCAGCATCCTGAACTTCATTTACTTAATGGTAAATTCATATATCATAACCAAAAAATGGCCTACCCGATCATCCACAGCATCCTAGACTTCGCACCTGCATATCGGGGACATTTTTAAGCCTTCTATAGACTTTCAAAAAAAAAGTCAGAAGTAAATTTCGTTGAATAAAATTGTATATTCGCAACACCCACAATTAGTTTAGACACAAAATGACCACATAAAATTATTCAAGTAACAAGGACAGAATATGTAAAGGTCTAGGGGAGACCGAACCCATAGAGTATCAAATGTATCCTCCATTCGAGTAATTCAAGTATTCAACCCAAAAATCAACCCCACAATTTGGTTCACTACAATTTTCAAGAACAAAAAAAAAAAACCACACAATCAATTACACAAAGCAAAATATGATTAAAAATTTAAAACTCAGACATTTAACTTAAATCAAAGGGCTCTTTCCCGTGGAATTATTAGACAAACAGGGGCAGTTTAGAGTTTGCAGTAAGAGGGGGGTTCGAGAATCCAGAGAGAGAAAGAAGAGAAAGGAGGAGAAGGAGGCACTGTAGCAGGGCCTGTTTGCAACCTACTCAAGCCAAAAAAAAGGAAAAAGAAAGATCAAAACCACTTCCATGGCTATCGAGATAGAGCGGAAGGAGGATGAGGGAATATTGAAAGGAGAAAGGAGCACGGCAGTTACCTGGTCGTATGGAGTTAGAGTTTGTGCTAAACAAATAGAAAGCAAAAGAAGAGCCTCACTAATTCACCAGCCACACTAAGAAGACAACTCGAAAGAGGAAGGTAAGATGCAAGAGGGGGCCTGTAGCCTGAAATTGGCCTCACTAATTCACCACCCAGAATCCCTGAGCACCTGACCAGAAAAGCCCCAAAAGCCTGCTACATAACGGGGACGTTTTTTGACCTACTATGGACATAGGCGGAGCTACATTGGTGCAAGGGTGGTCAATTGACACCCCAGGTTTTTGGGAAAAAAAAAATTAAATATAGATATTCTGGCAAAACGCAAAAAAGTTATATATATTATTTCATATATTTATATGACAGAGAAGAAGTAGCGGTCGGATGGTTGGGCGGTCCTTGCTGTGGGGCTGTTTGCATAGCTGGTCGCGAGTTCAAATCTCCCTTCGAGCGAGTTCCTTGTTTTTTTTTTTTTTTGGGAATCTGCTACAGTTCATTAACGAAATATCGTCAAGTCTGAATCGAGTCGAGGCAGCGCTGCTTCTTCGCCTTCGACGGCTTGCCTCCTCTCTTCTCAACCCAGAGCCCCAAAACCCCATTACCTTTCAACCTGTCTCTCCAGTTTGCCATTTGCCCATAGCCCACGCCGAAAGCCGGCCGGCCACGGCCAGTCGGCCACCACAGCACGCCACTGACGCCAGCACCAAACTTCAGCAGCCTCCTCCTTCTCCTAATTTCAGTTCTGAGCCTCTGAGGTGAATTCAAGAAATCCCTCATTTTTGTTCCTAATTTTGTTAGTTTGTAAATAATTGTGTTTATTTTACTGATTTTAGTTAGATTCATGTCAAATAATTGATTGATTTAGTGATTTACTCATGATTCATGAATTGAAAAATGAAAATTTTTACCCAATTGTCTTCTTCGTTGAATATTTAAAGTTAGACTAATTTTGTTTATTATTGCTTGCTTGTATGTGTTTAATTTACTAATTTTTATTGAATTTGTGTTGAATAAGTCTATTGGTTATTGTTTGTTTATTGGTGAATTTAATGATTTACTACAAACCATGAATCTAAGTAGGAACTTAATTGTGTTTTTCAGTTTGAAATGGAGAAATTTTTCAACAAGATAACTAAACGATCTGTTGGTTCAAGCTCTGCATCAGAAAACTCACCCCTGAACCAAGAAAGTGGCAAAGAAAGTACTCCACCACTGCCTAGCAATGAACAACCAACAAGCACTAATCCTAATCCATCTTCTTCCAGGAGGACTCCAGTCGATATCAATGCTCTTCCATCTGATCCGGCCGAAAGGAAACCAATTTCAAGCTATCATCCGAATGATCGAGATAAGGTAAGAAGAGCATATTTACAAAAAGGTCCTTAACAACCCCGAAATCATGCATTTCCTCAAACTAAAATGTCCAAGTATATGCGCCGTTTTAATGAATCATGGTTTGCGGCATATCCTAATTGGTTAGAATATAGTATAAAAGAAGATGCGGCATTTTGTTTGTGTTGCTATTTATTCCAGAACGAGAAGTTGGGTCATGGTGGAGGGGATGCATTTACAAGTAAAGGCTTTAGAAATTGGAATAAGAGGAAATCATTTGATACGCATGTTGGTGAAGTAAATAGTGTGCATAACCAATGTGTTAAAACGTGTGAAGATCTTATTTGTAAAAGCAATCCATACAAACTGCCTTAGACAAACAGTCTAAGGAGGTTAAATCTGATTATCGGGTCCGTTTAAATGCTTCAGTGGAAGTAGCACGACAACTTCTAAATGGAGCATTGCCTTTTGGAGGTCATGATGAAAGTGAGTCTTTAACAAGGAAAGGTCATTTTTTGAATTTCCTAGAATGGCATGCCCAAAGTAATGAAAACTTTGGAAGTATTTTCAAAAAGGCTCCATTAAATCATAAATTGACTTCTCCTGATATCCAAAAAGACATTGCTCATTCTTGTGCAAAAGAAACAATTAGAAAGATTCTTGAAGAACTTGGAGATGAATATTTTGCTATATTAGTTGATGAATCTCACGATGTATCCTGTAGACAACAAATGGTTGTTGTCTTACGATATGTTGATAGAAAGGGTTTTGTCATGGAGCGTCTGCTTGGTCTTGTTCATGTCACCGATACTTCTTCTTTGTCACTGAAGGAAAATATCTATTCTTTTTTATCTCAGTATTCCTTGACCCCATCTCGGATAAGAGGACAAGGGTATGATGGGGCTAGTAATATGCGTGGGCATATCAATGGGCTTAGAGCTTTGATTATGCAAGATTGTCGATCGGCACATTACATTCATTGTTTTGCTCATCAGCTTCAATTAACTCTTGTTGCGGTTATAAATCATCATGATGATGTTGAATGGTTCCTTGGGTGGGTTGGTGTTGCATTGAATGTGATTGGTGGTTCTTATAAATGTAGAGATGAGTTTCGTGAAAAACAAACAGAAGCAGTTGAGGAAGCATTACGTCTAGGTGAATTACAAACTGGACGAGGTTTAGACCAAGAACTTGGACTTGGAAGACCCGGGAATACTCACTGGGGCTCTCATTATAAAACATTTACAAATATGATTATCATGTTTGCTCCAATCATTGATGTGCTTGATGGTATAGCAACCCATGGAAATCATTCACCTGATAGAGTCTCAGTGCAAGGTGCTTTAGATGCCTTACAGACGTTTGAGTTTGCTTTCTTGTTACATTTGATGAAATTGGTATTGGGTATTACAAATGCGTTGAGTCAGGCTTTACAAAGAAGAGACCAAGATATTGTTAATGCTATATCTCTCCTTACTACTGCTAAGAGACAGCTACAAATAACAAGGGATCAAGGATGGAGTGATTTTCTTACTGAAGTTTCTTCATTTTGTGTGAAACATGATATTGAAATTCCAGACTTGGATGACTTACACGTTATTCAAGGAAAATCTAAGCGTAGAGTTTCCAAGGTGACAAATGAGCATTACTACCCCGTTGATGTGTTCTACACAATTCTTGATATGCAAATGCAAGAACTTAATAGTCGTTTTTCTGAGACGACCACTGATTTGCTTCTTGGGGTGGCTTGTTTGAATCCTAGTGACTCATTCTCTAACTTTGATAAGAAGAAGATACTAAGAATGGCTCGGTTATATCCAGATGATTTTGATGACTTTGCCATTGAGGCACTTGCTTGTGAACTTGATACTTTCATCGCTAATGTAACTGATGATGTGAGGCTGTCCAACATTTCGGGAATTACTGAGTTTTCCAGGAAGTTGGTTCAAACAAAGAAGCATTTGAGCTTTCCTCACCTATATCAACTTTTAAAGTTGGCATTGATTTTACTGGTTTCAACGGCAACTGTTGAAAGAGTATTTTCTGCGATGAAGTTCATCAAGACCAAATTGCGCAACAAAATATCAGATGAATTTTTAAATGATACTGTTGTTACTTATTTTGAGATTGATCTTTTTAAAAGTCTGTTGAACGACGATTATGATTTACTTTCAAAGCATGAGATCTCGTCGAGGACAACCTTTTTAAATGTATTAGTTGCGCATTTCATTTTTAGCACTATTAACATTTATATTATATGTAATATTAATCCCGACACCCCTTGCTTTGAATCCTGGCTCCGCCCCTGGCTATGGACTTGAAAGAAAAAATTCGAAAGCAAATTTCGTGGAATAAAATTACACATCACCAACACCCACAATTAGTTTGGACACAATTGTACTGGATGTATCCTCCATTCGAGTAATTCAAGTATTCAACCTAAAAATCAACACCACAATTGGGTTCACTACAATTTTCAAGAACAAAAAAAACCATACAATCAATTACACAAAGCAAAATATAGTTAAAATTTTAAAACTCAGACGTTTAAATTAAATTAAAGGGCTCTTCCCCATGGAATTATTAGACAGAGAGGGGCAGTTTAGAGTTTAGAGTAAGAGGGGGGTTTGAGAATCCTGAGAGAGGAAGAAGAGAAATGAAGAGAAGAATGCACTGTAGCAGGGCCTGTTTGCAACCAACTCAAGCCTAAAAAAAGGAAAAGGAAAGATCAAAACCACTTCCATGGCTGTCGAGATAGAGCGGAAGGAGGATGAGCAGGAGGATGAGGGAAAATTGAAAGGAGAAAGGAGCAGGGGCACTTACCTGGTCGTATGGAGTTAGAGTTCGCGCTGAACAAACAAAAAGCAAAAGAAGAGCTTCACTGATTCACCAGCCACACTAAGAAGATAACTCGAAAGAGGAAGGTAAGATGCAAGAGGGGGGCTGCAGCCTGAAATTGGCCTCACTGATTCACCACCCAGAATCCCAGAGTACCTGACTAGAAAAGCCCCAAAAGCCTGATGTATAACCAGAAAGGTATGGCCACTGTAGCAATGCCTCTTTGCAACCAATGCAAGCAAAAAAAAACAGAAAAAGGAAAGGTCGAAACCACAGTGAAAAACCACAGTACCCACAGTACCTGACCACAGCATAACTTTAACTTCTAAGAAAAGCATAGCACAGTCAATCGAGTTCAGACAACATATAGTATTACTTAGGACTCCATGTATCTAAATTTCAAACAAAGTTACTCTTTCATATCAAAATTTAACTACTTTAGTTGGAGGTGCCCGTTTCTTCTGCAGCAAGGTCACTTAACTTTTAGGAATGAAAACTCTTCAGGGAATGCATAAATCCCCTTAGCTAATTGACTCCTCCACGAGTGAGATTTCACCGGGCATAGGAAAAATCACAAAAGAGATACCAAACCCAAACCAATAAACTCCAAAATCCTATAGCAATATCTAACCATCATTGCATCTCTCGCATTATTTCAAAACCGCGAAAGAGATACCCACAGCACCTAACCACAGCATGATATGCATCTCTGAAATTGTTTCAAAACCACAGTAAACATATATGAAAGTGTACTTACCTAATTCATCCAAAAAAAACATAAGCACGTCGTCAAGCATTTATATTTCACGTTAAGGAGCTGAAGATGGTGTCGCTGTGCTGTGTTGTTGTGGAAGAATAACATTCTAAAGAAGCTTGATTTCCTTGAGAAGCTCTCTTATATCTCTTTGATGACTAGCTTTTATGTCTGAAATCTTCTTTTGATGTGATGCTTCAAGATGCTCGATGTTTACCACTCGATTTGTCAACTCACTAAGTAGTTGTTTTTTTTGTTGAAGCTCAGCTTTTAGTCCTGCCTTGCTCGATTCAGGTCCCCTAATATCCTTGGGTTTTACACCGCCTCCAAAGAAAATTACACGGTCTCAATTTTGAGGTCTAAAACATTTTTTTACCAATTCAAAATGAGACATCGATGAATTTTTTCCAGATTCGTCCATAATCTGATCTTGCAAAAAAAAAAAAAAATACAGAGGTATGAACGCGAATGAAAATCCGAAAAAGTTTAAAAGAATCACTAGTTCACAGGAAAAAATAAGTAAATATGTTGTACATATAATGCTGCATCTTCTTCATTTAATGTGCCATCCTTTCTCTTTCGGGTTGCTTTAAAGATCTCATCAATGTTTGCTACCCTCCCGTCCTTGCCCCCCTATTGCAACATGTCGAACAAAGTCAAATAACACTTAACATGTAATTTTTTTAACCACTCTAAAGCCTCTATTAACAGTTAAGACCTCCAGCTTCACAGGCCAAAAATAATACATTCAAAAAAAAGTTTAAGACCAACTATTAAACCAACAGCCATTCATTTCAGATTCATAGACGCATATTGATTTTATGATCAAATATTAAACCAGTGCTTGAATGTACCGAATCCTCATGGGGCAGCATACAAAAATATAGAAAAAGAAGAGAGCGCTGCTTTTTTTGATTTGCATACATGCTAACTCATCATAGATGATTTGCCGAATCAACTTGCTACTAGTACGAGGAAGCATTGTCAACTTAGCTCGGTTTTCAGAATTTATAGCACTCTTTGTCTACAATTCACATTGTTTGAGTTATAGAAGAATGAACGTATGTAAAAGAGTAACCAAAACAAAAAAAAAATATTGCAAAATGATTCTGTCTTCAACTACCATAGTTGGGAGTATGTACCTGAAAATCAGGGTCTGTATAATGCTCTAACACCAACCATTCCCAATCTTTCTTAAGCAAGCTTTTAGGTACATTCTTCGAAGGGAGTGCTTTCACCAAACTAGATACCTTTTTTAGGTATAGTTGCTTCATTCCTCCCCCACGCCATTTGTTCAATAAGCTCCTTGCTTGTCGCATGATGGTGATGTGAAGATGCTCAGGACCACCTCTTTCAAACTTATCCTATCATACCAAACGAACAAAATATCTATCGCGCTTTGCACATGTATTATTCCTAGGTATAAGTTTAACGTAAATAAAAAGTAAATACAACTCATCCTATCATACCAGGATAGCATTCTATAATTTGTCCAAATCTTTGGAATCGATTTCATTCCAACTATGCACTTTGATTGGTAACATGTTACGGTCACGAACAAGTTTGCTGATATGTCTTGATAGAGGGCAATGGTTTTCACCCCCGGGCCCATTATTGTAGAAGGCTACTCTAAGTTTTTGCGCATTTTCAGAGTTGCCACTTGTCTAACCTTGTTCCTTCCTCTAGGTCTTGAAACAATGCCTCGCTTTCTTTTTCTTCTTTCGGCACTAATACGAGCTACAAAATGAAAATGTCAAGTTTATTTTTTTAAAAAAATTTAAAAGTACCAGGAAATGACACACTAGAAAAGAATAGCCTTGGACTATTTCACACCTTCATTATCCGGAGAATCATTCTCAGATGGATTAATAGCATTCCTTATAACTGTTAGCTTTCCACCACTTATCAAAGCATCATTACTTGCAGAATTTTTGCATCCTTTTTCTTTATCACTGTGTGCTTGCAGGATGTCATGCTTCAATATAAAATTAAAAACAATTTTGGTATTTAATTTCTAACAGACAAAAGATCTGCGAAGTATGAAAACTTAAAAATACTAGCGTAGGCTTTTAGAAGGACAACATGTCTTCATTACCAGGTTGGAATTTGTAATTCTTTCTGAATAAATTGCTCCGCCGACACATTCTATAAATGTCAAACGCAATAAGATGGATAACAATCACATGAAAACATATAAGTTTAAACAAATAAAATAGTAAAAGGCAAAATGCTTACCACATTTTCCTTCTGTGCATTTGTCGTTTCATTATCCTTTTGTGAATTTCTTATATCATTATCCTCTTGTGTAGTTACCCCATCATTTTGTTTTTGTGCTTCAAGAAGAACAGACTCAAGCCTATGAATAAAGAAAAGTTGTTAAAGGCGTGTAATTCTCATTAGATAGATCATCATGCTTTGAGATGCAGGGTATATCTCCATTACCAAGCTGGAACTTGCTAGTTGTTATGAGTCGAAAGCTGCTCTAACACATTCTAACATCAAACAAAAATTTAGATGGTTTATAGCCCATATGGAAATATATAATTATGAACAAATACAATAGTGAAACGTACAAGGTTTACCACCTTTTTCTTTGCTGTATTTGCCTTTGCCTCATCTTAGGATGTACCCTCTAGAGCATTAATAAGATGTTGTTCACTTGGGCTTTATCCGACTGAACATTTAGGGCATGAAGGCCTCTTTAGTCCTGATAAGCATCCACGACATAGGAAACCGGGTGCTAAGAACCTTGCCTTTCCTCAGTTCTTCCCTGTAGGTGTCGTGCTTCCTAATCAGATAATAAATTACAAGATTAATTATAAATCTGAATATCAAAAATACAAAAAATGTAATTGTAACATACGAAAAAACATAAAGCTAAAGCATAAATCAATTTATGATAAACAGCAAACACAAACTCAGATCACACTACATGTAATGTTTGGTTTTTCCAGGCAATGAAAACATTTCAAACATCAAAGTACAACAAATAATCAAGGATGGTAGCCATCAAAAGCTAATGATAACGCATTTTTTCCTAGATGTTTTGGTTGTTCTAGGCAACGAAGACAAATCAATAGACTCTGCTTGTACATCATTTCTATAGTACGCATTAGCATATTCAAAGTCTTCATTTGATGTTGATGTAGCAAGTTTAGCATTAAATGAAATGCTCTGTTGGTAAGCTTCATCGTTCTCTTCTATGCTTGCTTATCCCTTATCTTCCTCAAGAGCTGACTCATATGAATCTCTAGGTTGAACCTTCACCACCACACGCCAACCCTTTTCATTAATATCATTCACATAGAAAACTTGTGATGCTTAAGCTGCTAGCACAAAAGGATCATCTGTTTTCAAATGACGTTGATAATTTACGCTGACAAAGCCAAATTTATCTACTTTGACTCCTTTTCTAAGATCTATATCCCACCATTTGCACCGAAAGAATACAACCTCATTACCCCCTGTATACTCTAAACTGAAGACCTCTGTAAGTATTCCATAACAATCTATGTTAGGTTCTCCATCTCCGGCATTACCCACCACAAAAACTCCACTATTCTGTGTCCTTGCATCAATCTCTCTACGTAGTGTGCGAAATTTAAATCCATTAGGAATGTAACCAGTGTAGCTCTTCACATATGGTGTAGGCCCTCGAGCCAACGATAAAAGCTCCTCCCCATGAGGGCAAGTTCCTTGTTCGTACAACTCTTCCACTTATAGAACAAAATCAAATATACAAATAAGACATATTTTAAAACAAATATCAAAACACTTTATCTCAAGTGAATAACTTACTTTAGCCTTAAACCACTCCTTAAAGTGGTTGTTCTTCTCATCCTCCGTCATCTCCTCCGAACAACTCTCCAACATAAGATAATGCTCTCTAAAGAACATATAAGATTAGTATTTGCTCCTAATAAAATGACACTAGTTAGAATTATTTAAAAGATGTAACTTACTGAATAAAAGGTAATGCTTCAGGGCAATTCACCAAAGCATATATATGGCCTTGTTGTTTTTCCCTCTTATCCATGTCGCACATCTTCATTGCTCCAAGTGGCCTTCCGGCATGTGAAAAAATACTTAGCATCTTGCCATGTTTGACACCATCATCATCATTCCACCCTGCACGATTTACTATTGTCTCAGTCCCATGTAAGTATCTGAAGCAAAGAATCATACACTCATCTGTAATATAGCCCTCTGCCATGGAACCCTCCGGACATGCCCTATTACGAACACGTGACTTGAGTCTAAAGAGATCAGGTTCCCCTAAATACATCCAATGGAACTGAACTGGCCCACCAATGATAGCTTCATTTGCCAAGTGAATAGGTAAATGCAACTTGGACAAAGTTAGTGGCATTTGGGCCTTGATTGCTTCCAAGTCTTCTACCTTCAATGTCTTGGCACACAAAACATTAAAAAACATAGATATTTTAATAATGGCCTTGCTTACTTCCTTCATAGGCATGCCTGTGCGTATAACTAGAGGACGTAATCTTTGGAGAAGAATGTGGCGATCATGGCTCTCTAATCCTGAGATCTTACATTCTTTCATATTTATGCACCTAGAGATATTTAAGGAAAAGTCATCTGATACCTTAACTTCCTTAAGAAACTTGCATAACTCTTGCTTTTGCTTTTGAGATAATACATAACGAGCTGGTGGTAGCTCAAGCTTGTCACCCTTTTCATGAGGATCCAAATCTACCGCAATATTAAAGGCCTGCAAATCGAATCGAGACATGGCGGTATCTTTCGTCTTTCCCTTCATGTTCATGATAGTTCCAAGAATGATATTAGATACATTCCTTTCAATATGCATAACATACAAATTATGCCTTAGTAAATTGGTTTCCCAATAAGGCAACTCAAAAAAAAATTGCTTTTCTTATTCCAATTATCGCCCCTTTTTTCATGGTTAATTTTCACTTTTACATTAAGAGCTTTGCTTAAGGGAATTCCCTCTAGATCACGCACCTGGTTCACAACATTGCTTCCACATAGTGGGATAGGAGGCCCATCTAACTCTACATTGCCAAACCAATCTTTCTTTTTGCGCCAACCAGGATTCTTAGGCAAGAAATGTCTATGGCGCATGTAAACTTGTTTTGCACAATGTTGTAATCTTAGAGAGTGAGTGCGCTTATAACACACTGGACAAGCAAGCTTTCCCTTGGTGCTCCATCTCGACAAAATTCTATATGCTGGAAAATCATTTATAGTCCATAATAAACCTGCATGAAGCTTAAAATTTTGCTTTTTACATACATCACATGTCTCGACACCTATTTCCCATAACTCCTT
>NCQV01101130.1:24000-35469 GCA_002740545.1 Lophocereus schottii
GAGAATGGCTCAAGTTTATAGATATCTATGTAGATGAGCATGCTTACCTTTTCGATGGATGGCTTGCACATGATCCACTATTTTGGGAAACTTCTACTTTAAATTCCCAGCCTACAGGGTGGTTGTAAGTTACTTCTTCTGCATCTGTGTATAGAGATGTAGTAACTATTGTACCAATCATTTGGTCTTCGACACTTCTTCTGAGCATATATAGCGTTATTTGCTGTATTTGTGTATATAAATTTAAGGGGACACTTATCCTCAAGGCCTTTCACCATGATATGTTGACAGACTCATGCAAGGAAGCCTCAGAGGAGTGGCATACAACCTAGTGGATAGTATTATAGTGGGGCTTATCTGGAGGACGGTTATTGCGCTGGTGATAATAGATTTGATCTGTTCAGATTGTAGACTCATATCAACGAAAATGCTAAGTTAATTCTTTAAATAAAAATCATTAGTTAGAATGTGCAAGGTGCTAAAAAATTTCAAGTACTTGAAGAGGTTATGCTCCTTAAATGTAATTATTAACCAGATGTGTTGTTTTTATTGGAAATTATGCCAACTGCGAAGAATAGCTGCCTTATTATTCAGAAAATGGGCTTTGATTACTTTGATTTTGTTCACCCAGTTAATCACTCAAGAGGAATTTGGGTCCGCTGGAACAACTATAACTTTCATGCCTCACTTCTCTCTAGAGAAGACCATGCTATTCATATGCTTATTCATGATTCCAAATCGACAAAGGAAAATTTATCAAATAGTGTTGTTTAAATTAAGACTTTTCAATTTGGTGGTCCCCTTATTTATAGGTGTTATTTTTGTCTAACACATTCTTTAGGGGTGTCATTTCATGTCCACCCATAATGATTGAATTGCGCTTAATGAACCCTTACCAATTTGGGGGGAAAACTGATATAAAGACACGATGGGGTTTGCTAGCTTGGCAAAGAAGACTCAGAAAGAGGAGACTCACCCATTTGTGAACTCTTACAAGTTGTTAATGTCAGAGGAAGAGGCCAATGAGGGTGGGTTCTAAAGTGGAAGTGGAGAAGGGAGTTTGTTTTGATGCATGAAAGTTGTCATTTATGTGAAGGATCGAAAGGGAATAAGCACTTTACAGGGAGGCGAGCACTGTGCATGTGGTGTGGTTGGTGAGCTTCGGATTACTTCGTATTGGTATTGTACACAGGTAATTGAGTTAATTAGTTATGTAAATTGTGTATGTCAATTTAATTTCTAAATTAGGGGATGTGGAGATATGGGGGGTTTGTACTGCTGTTGAAGAAGGTGGGATTGGTATAAGAATAGGGTATGGGTGTTGAGGTTGGAAACGAGGGGTTCGTTTAGTTGTGGTTAGTTTGGCTTGTTCATATTAGCAATTGTATGTGCAATGTGGCTGTGGTGCCGAATCTATGATGCATGTGCTCCGACAGTACTTGTTTGGTATGCATGTGCTCACTTGTGCTAGTTAACCCAGACATGTGTGTTAAATAACCCGGGTTAGCAATTGCACGTGTGGTAGTTGTAGTTTGGGGTCACGCTGGTGTCAAATGCTTGTTAAGTGGGTAACCCCTGAATGCGTTTTGAATAACCTAAGATGTAGTAGTTAAACCCGTAACCTGTATAACCGTTAGACGGGTTGTGGTTGTAAACGTGGTTTGGAGTGTTGTTGTCTACTAACAGATGTGTAGAATGACTGTAATTGATGTGGATAGGTGTAGTAGTTGGTGACGGTGTCAATATCTTCATTTACATTGGGTAACCCGTAAATGCGTATCGAATAACCAAGGATGTAGTGGTGGTTAACCCGACAATATATGCTAAATAACCTGGGTTACCCGTGGGACAGGTAAATGGATAATGAACTATGTAAACCTAGGGAATACAGTACATGTGCTAATGTTAGTGGTGAATTGAGTTTGACATTTTTTATAACCCATGTTAGCGTTGTCTGACAAGTTACTATTAGAAATGTTAGGGTGTGAAGGTGGTATATATTTATTGTGTGAAATTGATGCTGACAAGCATGTGTGCATTTGCAGGTGATAATGTGTGTAGATCATAAGGACAAAATGCCGTTGGAGGAGAGGGTTGTGGTAGGGAGATAACATTGTATATATGTTGGGGAGGGTTCTTAGAGGAATGTCTGAGGGGGAAGTTATATTACAAAGGGTGGAGGAAAGATTGTGTGTGGATAAAGAAGAACATGGGTGTGCTTGAAGTGTTATGATTAGTGGAGGATGCAATGGGGGAGGGTATAAGGGGTCGGGTGATGTGGTACAGCTTGAAGTGTAATTTATTAGAGTTGTTGCCATTATAACGGGATGGTATTGTTAGGAAGTTGATGAAGGGCAATGATGAATACGCGTACCTTTGTATGGCAGGGAGTGAAGGTCCGTACATGGGACGGTTAAATGGGAGTGAAGCCTATAAAGGGCAGTCAAGGGGGTGGCTATAGTGATCGTGGGAGGGGTGGAGCAACTGTCAACGTTGTAGGTGATGTTGCTCGCGAGGTGGACGGAAGAGTGATTACGAACTACGTTGTAAGGCAAGAAGCATTGTTGTGGATAGGCATATACCTGTGGGTTATAATTTGTAGTACTTATAACCAATGACTGATCATGTGTTAAATTTTTATTAATCTGTAGGGATGCTGCGCAAGGTAATACAGAAGTAGGGGAGGATGTTGATGAGGCTGTCATTGTCGAGGAACATACCAACACAATAAAGAGCTGTTTATCGTTTAATATACCTGAAGACGAATCTGGTGGTTACGAATGAAGCCAGTGATGGTGTAGTGTGGCCAATATCCGGGATGCAAGTCGAAGTGTACAGGAAGAGGATGTTGATATGGAAGAATGAAATCAAAGGAAAGGGACAACTGCTTGCTTCTGCGAGTGAGGTGAAGATAAGTATTTGAAATTATGCTACATCGAACGGATTTGAATATAAGTATGTACGAAATTATCGACAATGAATTGTTGTGAAGTGCACTGCGAAAGGCTATGGGTTTTTACATCTGTGTGAGGGGCCACCTGAAAAGAGGTGGAATGTACGTGAAGGAGTTTGTAGCAGGGCACGTGCATAGTGTGGGAGTTGAGTGCCAAATGGGGAAGTGGGGGAGAAGGCGAATGAGAGCGAGTTTCCTTGGGAGTCCCATTGAAGGGAAGGTTCGACTAACCGATAGTTACACACCGGTGGAGATATTAAAGGATTTGCAACTAGAGATGGGAATGAAGGTATCATATATGCAGTGTTGGAGGGCCCGTGAACATGTGTGGTTGCTAGCAAATGGAAGACCGGAGGACCATTATAAGCTCTTGCTCTAGATGTGTATAGCTATTATAAGGGCTAATCCTGATTCAAGAGCATTATGTGAGCTTAAGGATTCGAGGTTTAAGGGTATGTTTGTTGCATATGGTGCATCACTATCAAAACACGTACAGGAATCCGCATGCTAATTTCAATGCAGATGAGACAAGTGTTGTTGTACATGTGGAGGATTTATTTGAAGGCCACTACAAATAGGAGCTGTAAGAACATGAAGGTAAGATGGCATTCCATGACGAAGTTTCCGGGATAGTTGTCCCACTTATGTGGGTTGCCAACCTAATTAGCTGCCTTTAGTCAGTTCATATGCATTAAGCAGCAACCTGTAATATTAAATTTGGAACACCATGTATGATGGTTGTGGTTTTGCTGTTTTTGTTGCATTTGGGCCGTTGTGTGTTGACATGATCATATGAATATTCCGACAATGTACCATGTTATCTGGCGTATGCATAGTAGGCAGCGTAAATACCTATCCGAGGTAATCTCTATCAAGTTGTGGGTGTTCACTGCTGTGATTGGATTGGTGGGAGGACAACTAATGCGGTGAGTGGGTGTGTGAAGTTGTAGAAAGGTAGGTGGAGAAGGTGGGTGGAAGAAATCAATTCAGTGGGACACTCTGAGTGAGCATTAAATAAGAGGGCAGCATAGGGGAGTGTTGAAGGGAACCCCAGGTTAGTGGCGGGAGATTTCCCTCAAACAACCCAACCATCCCGCCAAACATCTGTGAAATAATGGGATGGGGGGCCCACTTGATAGTAAATGAAAATCATGGTGTAATGATAGTGATCATAACAATGAATGGACCCAACTTAAAAGTCAATTTCCCTTCCGAGCAACCACATAAAGACGTGCTCATCTAAAATGAAAATGTGAAATTAGGTGAGGGTGTAATTTGGTCAGTTGTTACGTTGCTAGCAATAACATTATTCATCATTTACGGTCAACCAGGATGAATGACATTTGTAAAGCAGTTGCAACTGATTAAACGTACTACACATACATGGACATAGTGGACCGTACTAACTATAGTGTTGACGGTGTGAATCATTACCAGGTCTCACTATGTCGGGGTAGTATGTTAAATTAGAAGCTAATTACAAAAGCCCAGGTTGGTGGGGGTTAGGTGAAGGTAGCTGACATTGTTTATGACATGTACCCCTGTATAAGCCCTTCATTTCTCCCATTGCAATACCCACACTGAAGATCCACACAATTTATACAATCATTCAAAATATTTTCTCTACTTCACTATGGCTAACACTGGTTGTTTGACTTCTGCCCCATAGATAACATCTCCCTCCAAACCTTCATGGACTTCCTTGTGCGGTTATGGGATGATTTCAATCCGGATGAGCAGAAGAAGATGCAGAGCCTTCGGTGTTTGCTGCCTTTTGGTCGAGTTGTCCCCAGTCAAGCCCCCCCTCGTCAGGGAGTTTGATTAAAACTGGCCACATGAGTGGAAAGAACAACTTTGGGTAGATGGTCGTCATTGCTTCCACTTGGAGCATATTTGCGAACAAGATGAAGTGCTCCAGGCGTACGACATCGACCCAACACGAACCCCAGCATTCATTCCACAATTTCGAAGCGAAGTGACATTGGTTATGAATATCATACGTTATGGGGGTTAGACGGATGACATGTACTTGTTGGCCCTAACCCCAACAAAGTCGCAGCAAAGTTGAACATTAAGCTAACCACGCTTAATGAATGAAATGGTGTCATGTATGAAGTAACAAATTCAACAACTGGAAACCACCAGGGTTTCACCTCACGCGTACCACCGCTCATATCTCAAGAGGTACGCATTTAAATATAGAATTGTAGAGGGCTGGTAAGAGCTTCCTTCCGATCAAACCCATTCACGATGACATCTATTACAGGGTCATACGTAGTGGTAGTTACGGACACACGTGTTGGTTGTTGAAACGCACGAAGGCTGCTGAAGGAGGCGCACCACCTCCATTACTACTAGAGGGAGCCCTTTGGTTTCGTTGGCGGGGTCGTCATCCTGTAGGACAACTCCAAAGTTGAAGTGTCCAGTTTTACTGGCCATGACATGGACATGTCTTGTATTGTCAAGGAACGTTAGCTACTCAACCATCATACACTCCATTTGTAATGATTTCCACTTCTCACTACGCGCCAATTTTCATGCTAACTTGACAACCCTTGTTGTGTAGGGATTATTCTAACTATTCCACATTTGTTAACATGGGAACTATCTCGCTCGAATGGCTAAAGAAATGTAGTACCTTTCCACTATCATCAAGTTCAACGTGGTTTTCGTTAACTCCTATCCATGTTGTTATGTACGTACGAACACGTACATGGAGTACTTTTTCATGTAATGTTGTCATATGCATGTAACGTGAGTCAATCAACATGTAGTGCTGCACAGCTACGGTTTTGTTTCAATGTAGTTACCCACCATTGGAACTGTTTCATTCACCTATATAACTTACTATATATGTCTTCATTTGGCCGGGTTCCGATTTTTTGATAGCCCACCAAATTGGTGGGCTATCCCGGGATATTCGCACGATAGTGTCCCATGCTATCATACTCATGTCAACCCAACTGCAGTTTCTAACGTTACATAGAGCACACCTTATGAACAGACATATATATGTGGGCCCTGCTAAGGAGACGTATGACAACACGAAAAATAACCATACTTTATGAATTGTTGAGCACTGGAGACGTATACCAATGAAAAATAGTGATCCATATATATATATATATATACATAAGTATATACATATATATCATATCAAATTCCCGAGAATGTATGATGTTAAGCTGGGTATGCATAGTGGCCACCTAAAGTAACTATCCTAGGTTATATGTACTCCAGACATAGGATATGGGTGATGGTTGCTTGTTGAAAAGTGTGCAACGGATCAAATCATATTGTCAGCCTTGTTATTTGATCACTCAGTGGGGGAAGTAGTAAGTAATTACTAATATGTTTGGGGAAATTGACATCTTATTGCCTGTGAACATAATACTTGAGGATAGGGTAGTTCCACATATAACATGACTATTAGTACCTACCACCATAAATGAAGGGGATGGTTTGTGGTAACTTCATTGACTATCTCCCTGTGAAGTGGCAACACAATTACCTTAAAATAAAGGGAATCCAATCACATCAATTGAATGCCATGTATTACTTTGTTGATGGAGAGGTTATTGTAATGGGTATACATTGTTATATAAGGGATGTATGGGAAGTCTTCATCATGCAGTCAACCAATTTGGGGGCTTGAGTTACAAAGCATATATCATCTCCCCCTATGTCCGCCCAAGCAGTAAGCCTGGGTCTACAGGTGACAGCTCAGAGTCGGATTTCACATGCACTTGTTGTGCAATGGAGATGTACACCTGTAACTGTGGACTTGATACGGGTATATTTGAAGGTGACGATCAATATCGGCGATGATATGCCCGATGTTCTAAAAGGGTAAGTCCTCAACCATAGTTCACATACAGCTGTAGTTGATTTAAACAAGTCCAACTCTGTCCACGCTAATGGCAACACTTTATCCCTGTTGTCTTTTGGCTATCATTGGGTGTAGGATGAAGTCGCCTGTGACTAGTTTCATTTGAAAGACCCAGACTTCCTGTAACGGGCAAATGAGATCATAGACAACCTTATACGTGAGCATGCGCTAGAGAGGGACTATCTACAATGCCCAACTTTGGACTCAGGAAGAGGACATGTGCAGGGATGCTGAACAGAGGGCATAAGTGGAGACGCTTAGGAAGTCGGAGTAGCTGTCGTGGTAATTGCAATTCAGCTTGCGATTGGCATGGGATGGATGTCGGCGTAAGGGGTTCATGGCGATCCATGATCCCTGTTTTTTTTGGGGATGACCTAAGAAGGGTTCTAAGTATTACCCGTTCCTCTTATACGACTTGAGTTCCGCTGTATTCTTGGTTTGCCTCAAGCGCAAGCTTAAGTACGAACATTTTCACCCCGTCATGGGAGTGGGTTTGTTTTTTTGGCCGAGGATGACGTGAAAACCATGTCTATGTAAAATATTCAGTCCATGATCTTGTCAACTTAAGTCGTGACATCTAGGTTTTTTTTGGCAAGTGCGACATGAAAACCATGTCTATGAAAAATATTCAGTTGTTGTTTTGTCAACTTAAGTTGTGACATCTGGGTTGTTTTTTGCGAGCGCAACGTGAAAACCATGTAACATGTAAAATATATATTTTTTTTATCAACTCAAGTCATTACATATGGTATTGGGATATACGAAACGTGTACTGTATGTATGGTCCACGTATGAGAAGTTGCAAACTTGTCCTGAAGTTATGAAATGTCAACTGTAATTTAAGTTGTCCATTACGTCTTAAATTGACCAACACCTGAGGATGCACGTACATTGGCTGTGCTTAACCAAAAATAAAGCAATTGCAATTTGGTGGAAATTGAGAAGACTATTTTTATTGACCAAAATATCTGAATGTTAGTGTGTACTGGATAGGGAATGAAGTGGTGTTACTGTGACTCACTTTTTTGGGAGATCCCCACTTCATAATTGGAGGGTGCAAGGTGATGTCAACCATAAAAGAGGGGCCCCGCCAGTAATCATGATGGTGAGTTTCGCGGGACACCCACTCCCATTTTGGAGGGAAAACGTCCCGCCCAAAACCATCCCCATCATGAACTAACCCACTCTGGGTCAATCATATTTAATCCCCACAACCTCTCAAACCCTATTCAATGCAACAACATTCCCCCCCTAACACTTAAGCGTTCCACACGGAAGTTGGCATACCCAACCTATGCCCACCACATTAAAAACGCCAACCAACCTATTCAAACATACCAATGTCAATGCCTTAGGAGAAAGACACTAAATTCGTGATCTTTTGTGTAGAGCTGGGTAATAGGTCGTGTCAGGTCGAATTCGTATTCGTGTCGAACTTAAACAGCTTAAGAATTCCTCGACCTGAACCTAACCCATTTATTAAACGAGTTGAAAAACCTTGACCTGTACCCATTTAATTTTTAAACGGGTTGACCCGCTTAACCCATTTAAGATAAACATGTCAAGTTCAGTCACTTAATTAATTATTTACACATTTAATATTTTCAACTAATACCTAATTACAGTGTTAAAAATTAAGTTTACATATCACATTAAATAATTACTCTTTAAAATTTCCCTGATTCGTCATAATTCACAATTTTTAAAAAATTTTATATTCGTAATTTCTAATAAAAAGTAAACGGATAAATGACAAATGGAAAAATGAATTGACTTATTTAATTCATTTGATTAAACAGGTTAAGTAAGTACTTTTTCGTGTCAAAAATATCAACCTGAACCTAACCTGTTTAATTAAACGGGTTGAACGTGTCAACCTATTTAATTAAACGGGTCAAAAATTTGTACCCAAACCCACTTAACTTCGTATAGGATTCGGATCGGTAATCATGTCGGATCAGCTTTTCCCAACTCTACTTTTGGGACTGTGGTAAGCCTGATGATATCGTCCCCACTCAGGGCAACAGATATCGGAGGCACACGGTTTGCCAAAAGGTTTTAAATCCATCCCACAAAATTCCGTACAGTTATTGCTGTTATGATGTCGACGCATACGTTCCAAGTGTTACTTACATGTGGGTTGTCCATGTGATGTAGAGGAAGTGCAAGCACTTTCAGTGGGTGGATGATAACCTAACCAGGGCTATCAAGATATCTGTTAGGAGCCTCTAAGTAGAGAACCTATCCTTGTGGGCTGATTTGTGGACTACAACTGCTACTCTCCGCCGGTACATGGACTCCGCAATGGGTGTCAAGCTATTACTCCAAGATGCCATCAAAGATCAATTAATGACCATGTGTGTATGCGTCACTACATTTATTGCGTACGTGGTGATATTCCACTCCAAGACCAAGGTCCATAATAGTTCAACAATCGACTTAATCATACCATGTGCTAGCTCGCACTCCACACTACACAAGTATATTAAATATAGACCTAACTTGATCCTGAGGTCGATCCCAACATTCATGGTATGCTGAATCCACTGTGAGCATCTGATGACTTCCAAAAGGGCTTGCTGAATAGAGAAACATGTGATACTTCATCACCTAAAATGAAAAACATGAGAACAATTTGAAAATGTGAACTAAAACACAGTACATGTATTGTAAAATAAGCGTGGAAACACTGCTGATGGGTACCCACTTTTGCAATTCATTTAGTTCGCAACAATAATGAAAATGAAAGTAATATGAAACTGAATTACTCATTATTATCTGGATGTGAGCCGCTTGCAATGATATGATCTATACATAGGTGTAAACCTGCCAATCTGATCAAGAGTTGGCCTGAAGCTGCACGGGAAAATGATGGGTTGATGCCCTATAGAGGATAACTGACGGGGTCACAAATTAAATGTCAAATCACTGTATAAACTGATTCATTACTAAACTCATTAAGAGTTGTAGCTTGATAAATATGTTATACTTTCCGAAGATACAGGCAATGGACGTACCTTGAGTCTTTGAAAAATATCATCTGACTTGATAAATATCATCTGTTTCATAAATGTCTTCTGACTTGATAAATATGTTCTGACTTAATAACACTTATGCGTAACAGGGAATGATAACTAGGCCTCGACTCTATTTCATAAATATCATTGTAGGTATGTGGAGTCAGTAAATGATCCTTACTCACATAATTTAGTAAGTAAAAGTATGTGTAATAGAAATTAAGTAATTAAATGGTATACATAGCTTGGGTATTTTAATATAACTTCAAAACTGAATTAATAAAAGTAATTAAATCTGATATAAAGTAAATGAAAGTAAAATAGACCACAATGAGATAAATGAGATTACAAAGGAAAAGGCCTTGATGCTGACAAATAGGAGAGTGGTTTTAGCCTTTTCTGAGATAGGTTGCTGATACGGGTTTAAGACTCGCTGATATATAGTTTGGTTTAAGATAACAGTGAGTACACTAGATTCCTTGATACATACATTTGATGTGTTCTGAATCGAGTAAGCAATAGAGGTTTGAGGCCAAGAGAGATATATCTTGGTTCAAAATAGCATAAATTGCAATAACTTCATCTTATAAATATGGTTTCTGAGTCAAAAATTCTCTCAACTTCCTATATTCCATTCATAAATCCATTAGATATAGAATTCCACCCCAAATGAGTCATTGAAAACCATAGAAGTAATTAAACTCATTAAACTTGGTATTTTTCTTTGTAAAGTCCATCACTCATAAATGTACTCCTACAATACATACTTGTCTTCCTTTCTCTCCATAATTGAGCTAAATGCCCTATTAAACCCCATAAACATTTTTTTCCCATCCTTAGATGGCCTTATTTGGCCCAAAGTACACAAAATGAGTGCATGATCAATCTCACTCAATCTTTATTATTGCTCTTTACACCATTACTCAAAATGCTTCCAAAAATTCACCAAACTCAAAATACTCCATCAAAATTCATGAAATCTTATAGAAGATTCAAAAATAATATAGACAATCTACAATAAAATGTTCAGAATTTTTCTCCAAGTATACGCAGCACAGAAATTGCAATAATAGCCCAATTTGTACCAAAGCACATCAGTTCACTTTAAAAATTTATAACTTTCACCCTTGACCTCAAATGGAGACCTAAAACCCCAATATGGAAAGAGTAAGAAGTCATAAAAAACTTTCATTGATAATATAAAATATGATTCACACAATAGTGTTCCCAAAATGGGGCTAGAAAACAAGTGTTATAGTTTCGGTTGAACCTACACAATTATAGCAAAATAGCCATGACTTTTTCCACAGAACTCAGATTAAGGCGACTCAAAAGGAATTTGAAAGCTAACATACTGATCTATCTACTCACCAAAAATCATAAGTTTTGGATGGGCCGATCATTACCAGTTTATTGACAAAACTTGGCCTATTTTCTGTCATTTTTCAGCCCTCACTGTCATTACTTTCTCCTCTGTTTTCACACAAATCCTCAACTAAAATCATTTCTTAAAATCATGTAACAAAGCTTTGGTCCTTTCCATCACCATACAAAACCACCGCACTCAATTTCACTTCATAATTATATACATCAAATATCATTTCTCAATC
>NCQV01101136.1:0-15313 GCA_002740545.1 Lophocereus schottii
TTTGATCTATAGACCCCTCATCAGTTGCCCATACAACTGATGTGGAACAAGTCCCATACCTTGCAATTGGTCTAAATCCATAACACCTGCATTAATATATGTGCCCAGCAGCCAACTGGTCACCATCTTCCAAATCCCCTCTAGGCATCTGCCCTCTCTTGGTTCGTATGTTATCTGCCTACTGCACTTCCTCAGTAGTTGTCTTTGCAACTCTTGCTGCATTCAATCCTTGTTTGGTAGATTTTCGCCTGGGTTTATGGACAATCATCTGGCTTCCATAGGTTGCCTGCTCTTTCGATTGAGTTGTACCTTCAGTAGGGATTTGATTCTACTGTCCTACTTGCCCATTAGTATCCCTCATCGGTTCTTTGAGCGGGCAACTATCTTCCCTATGCCCTTGCTTGCCACAGTTGAAGCAAATCATCTTTAACCCTCCATACTGTATCTTCCAAATTCTTCCATTCAGTCTAAATTTTGATAAGAGAGGCTTGGTATGGTCCACCTCGACACACAGTCGTGTGAACTGGCTTCTTTCCACATTAGTTGTAGTACTATCCAACTTCAGTACCCTGTCGATTTTTTCGTCCTATTTTATTCCGTCAAAAGTGCTTATGAAAATACCCTACCTCCATTTTTGGGATTCTCACCTAAGCCATGAGTTCAATGATTTTGTCCTCCGTAGGGACAAAGTTCGGTACCCACTCGTGGATAACCAGATAATTGTTGCCAATCATCCAAGTACTATCCATGAGCAAGTGCTCGTAATCCTCCCTGTTTGTGAAACGGGTGACATAGTAGTGAAAACCTATGTCAATAAGCGAAAAATCCCCCCTTAACGACCATTTCGTTTTAAGTCGTTTGTTCAATTGCATATACGCCACTCTTTTATCAAATAGCTTTACGATGAGCGCATTCCGCCTGGATTCACGCAGCATTCTCTTCTCCAGCGTCGTTAAGAGTATGGTTGGGCATGTTGGATCTTCATTCTCTGGTGGCTCATCTTCCTCTGAAACGTCTTCGTATTCGTAGTCTCGAGGGCGCTAGACTGGGTTGTCTCTTGTTTCAAAGTGAAGATTCGGATTGTTTTGTTGGAGCATTTCTCGATATTACACCCCTGTTTCCCCATGCTGAGTTTTGGGTACTTGAGGAAACCTTAACTCCATTTCATCATTGTCCAATTCATCCCCCTGTCAACCGCATATGTAGAATCCCGTGTTGATCGCTTCATCCTCTTAGTGGAACGGTTTCCTTGGTCCGCCTCCTCACTTAGTTGCTCTTGGTTATGCACTGCTGTTTCCTGCGGTTGTCCACCATTATGACTCCTCGCACCGTTATCGTCAGTTGCGTTTCCTCGACCACCACCGCCTACCCTAACGCCGCCGCCACTAGGAGCCCTGGTGTTGCCACTCCCTTCCGTTGCCCTAGCGCCTATCATAAGTTTCTATATTCACAGAATAATATGAATTTTATAGTTACACAAAATATATTTTCCAGAATTTACAAAATTTTCTGATTAATTTTAAGGAGTCGTCCATTAAGAAATTATATTTTGGAATATTGACTTTATTACCACTTAGGGAAATAGTAGTTTACACATGTTATGATGCTAGGTTATTTTCATTGTTTATTTGTTTTTTTTTTAAAACTATAAGTACCTTTTATTGTTAGTTACAATATTTATGTTCAAAGTCAGTTAATACAAAAATAAATGAAACTTGTTTAATTTTGAAACGATTTTCCATCACTTTGGAGGTGAAAGAGGTAGTATTTAGAGCAAACATAAACATCGTGTATAGTACATAAATAGAGTTAATGTAGAATGTGCTGCACCAGAGCACTTTGGTCATGGGATGAGAATAGTGCTGACAAAATGTTGTCCAACCCAATCATTTGAAATTGTCTAACTTAGAAAAAACTAGATACGGTCTTAATTTTTCACCTGAATTTTAAATCTAGATATAACATTTTTCTAATTTTATTGTTCGAATTCAATTCTGACACAAATTTATAATTATCTGATTTGTCCTATCTAAAAAAAATTAAAAATAAATAAATCATCCGAATTTAAATATTATCTAATTTGTGCGATTCAAATTTAACTTAAACCCGAATTTTTGGCCGCTCTAGATGAGAAGCATCCATGATAATACAATGAGAGCATCTTCAACCGATGTACTACATGCGCATACTGGAGAAAGTCGAAACCGCTACTGTTGACTTCGAACTGCTTTTTGTTATTCTCTACTTTGTCAATAAGTTTATGAAAATGCTTATCGGAGAATCAAGGTTTGGTGGGTCTCTCCAGTTAGGGACCTTTCAAGACTCTTACTTATTTAAAAAAAAAAAAAATCTTCTTTTTATTTCTCTAATTTAATTTGTTTTTAGTTTTGGAAGCACCTGTATGAAATTTACCCAATACAGAAGTCAAATTGAACATGTTCGCATGTCCATGGGAGTGAGTACGCACGAAATTTATAAAGAATGCCAAAGCCAAGTACCTACTCATTCAATTCGCATGAGGCAGATGTCTGTTCAGCCTATGTGCTCCTCGGTGATTCCACTTGATCCTTGAACAACTTTACCTAATTCCAATCTTTTTTCGACGTTTTCATTTGACCCCTTGAGTTGTTCTAGCTATAACGAATTTCGTGCATGCCCCTCGTTTCCAACATAATCCAACCTTTTTTTGGATATTTGGTAAATAGTTTTTTGAAAATTTTTTTGATCGAACAGAACTTTTTTTACTAAAATTAACTATTTAACCATGTCCAAAAGATAATTTAAGTGCTTGGTGGGGAAAAAACAATCCTTTTGGAACCAAAAAGTTATGTGAAAAAGTTAATTTTATAAACTTTTTGAAAGAGTTTTTTGGAGAATTAACTTTTTGTTTAACAACTTTATCATAAATATCTAGTTTTACTAAAAAGTTTTTCAACAAACAGCTCATTCAAATAACTAATAAAAAAGTCTAAGTCAAACAGTCAATACAAACAACTAACAGCTAATATAAATAACTAAAAGTTAACAGCTAACAGCTGTTTGCCAAACAATATTTTATTTAATTAGGTTAACATATGATTTTTGCTTGTACTACTTACCTTGTTTACCACAAAAAACAAAAGACTTTTGCTTTTTAAAAAAAGTCCTAATCTTTGTTGACGATATTAAGGATTAAATTCAAAACATAACATTTTGGCTTTATACGCAATTTTCACAGCAACGTAATGAATTATGATTGTTTTCTTTCTCGCAAAATCTTATGTATACATGTATACATGTTTCATCAATAGGGATGGGCAATGGGTAACGTCCACATTACATCTTGTAGGCCGATTTAAAATAAGGCCGATAATGGGCATGACCTATTTAAACATGTTAACGGTTGGTCAATTTATCAATCCAATATTTTATTAAGTTACAGTCCACTCATCCAACGAGTGAAATTAAAGAATTTACCACTAGCTGTAAAATAAGTTTACTGCTAGTGGAAAAAAAAAATAATCTCAATTCCTATTTTATATGGTACACTTATTACATGATATATTTGGCCCTGTTCTTTTTGTGGGTAAATCAACCCACCCCACTTCTTCCTATTCTTTTTCGCTTTTTCTCACTCCTTCTCTCTTCTACCCACTCCTTGAAATAAACATCACTCCTTCCCACTCCAACCCACTTTCACCTTTTTTTTGAATAATCCTAAGTATTAACATCAATAAATATTATAATTGGAATTATTATTGTTAATTATTATTAATCATTATTATAATGATTGATTATTATCTTTATTATTAATTAATCATTATTATTAATTAATTATTATAATTAATTATTTTTATTATTAATTAATTGTCCAATAATAGTGATTAAGATTAATGATTATTTCTATTAACTATTATTATTATAATACTATTAACAATTATTATTATTCCTAACATTATTAATTATTATCTTTATTAATATTTATTGTTATTACTATTAATATTACATTTAATTTAATATTAAGAAGTTATTATGACTATTATTATTTGGAACAATTATTGTAATTTTTATTGTTAATTATTATGACTAATGATTAATTATTAAATTTGTTACTAATCAATAATTGTTATTATAATAATTATTGCGAATTATTAATTATTTTTATTAATAACTATTATCAAACAATTATAACCTTAACACTAGTTATACTATTTATTAAAAATCATAATAGTAATTAATTATTATTATTTAATTATTTTTAAAATAATAACTATTAATATTAATAATTATCAAAATCAATTATTATTGTTATTAAATATTTTTCTTATTCTTCTTAAATTTTTAATTATTATTTTTATTACTGCTAATTATTACTAATATTACTATTATTAAGATTTATTACTTTTACTTATTAATATAAATAATTATTAATAATTATTAATATTAATAACTATTATTAATATTAATAGTTGTTATGAGTATTATTATTATTATTGTTATTGTTGTTATTATTATTATTAATATTATTATTAATTATTGTGACTATTACTGATATTCATTAATAATAATAATAATTAGAAGAGTTATACCTATAATAATAATTATTATTAGTATTAATATTAATTTTAATATTAATGATCACTATTGCCAATATTAACCATTCTTATGACTATTATTATTAATTTTAATTATTATTTGAATTATATTTATTATCATGAATTATTATTATTAATGACTAATTATTTTTTATTATTAATTTATAATTGTTATTATTCTACTAATTATTACTAATTAGTAGTAAGGTTAATAGTAATTATTTTTAACATTCACAATAATAACTATTATTAATATTAAAAATTAATAAAAATGATTGCTATTGCTATTAACATTAGTATTAATAATAATAATTATTATTATTATTATTAATTATCATGATTATTATTAACATTAGTAAGAATTATTAGAATTATTGTTATTAATTGTTGTTAATATTAATAATAATTATTATTGGTGACTCATTATTATTTTCATTATTAATTAGCAATTGTTACTATCATAATAATCTATTAATTATTATTAATTATTATTAATTTTTAAAAGGATTAATAATAATTATATTTATAATAATTATTATTATATTTATTCTTATTATTAATAGTTATAATAATAATAATTATGAATCTAAATATTATTAATTATTAATTTTATTAGTTCTAATTATTAGTACTATTGGTAATTAGTTATTTTTATTATTATCAATATTAATATTAATTATTATTTATAGTAATAATTATTATGATTAATATCAATTGTTATTCTTATTGTTATTATTGCTAATATTTATTAATAATAATAATTATAATAATAATTATTATTACTATTAATATTAATATCAGTTATTAATATTAATTAATTATTATTATTACTGTATTAATAAGAATTATTATTGTAGTTATTGTTTTTAGATATTTTTATTATTATTAATTATTATTGTTATTATTAATTAATAATAATTATTATTATTTATTATTATTATTATGTTCCATAAATCGTTAGCATTATTAATATCAATACTTCAATTCCTTTTCACTTCTTCCCACTCTCACATCTAACAAACTGCTCATATCCACTCTCACCCACTTCTTCCCACTCTCACACATTTTTTCCCTTTCCTTCCCACTCCCACCCATTTCATACCTACAATATATCCACGAAAAGAACAGGGTCTTAGTCAACTTTATTAACAACAATTTATACGTAATAATAATTATTGTATGGAGGTTTTTTATGCACATCTGCTCAAATTTAAAATGGTCCTAAAGAGGACTGACCTTTGGTTGACCAAATGGACCAAATTATTTTGCATGAAGTAGCCTAACCCAAAACCAATTTGTAAAAGACCCAAGCTTGACCTGAGCGGACTCACTTTGCTAACAAATGGACTATAACTTAACCTGGTCAAGTACATTGGCGCACTTCTATTCGTTGTCCAGCTAAAAACCAATATTTCCTCTATAATTTTGCAAATTTTTGATATTATTAACCTAATAATTAGCTACCACAAATTCTTAAATGAGATCGTCTCATATAAAAGTTATTGTGAGACAAGCTCCTTCAGGAGTGACTTTTCTAATGTTTGGCGATAACTCATAATATGTTTTCAAGTGACTTTTTAATTTAGAAGTGATTAATAGTTCATTTGGTAATGGACTTTGGTTGACCACCGTCTGAGACTGAGATGGCAAAAATAGAAGAATGCTTCACGACCACTGTGTGATGAGAGGATTCATGCAGGATTAAAAGCCCAAGTTTATCCTATGGTAGTTAAACCAACATTGTTATATGGCTCTAAGTGTTCTCCAATCAAAAAAATCCAAGTTCAAAGTTTGATGGTAGCAGAGATTAGGATGACTCAATAGATGTACAGCCACACAAAATTGGATAGGATTAGAAATAAGATCATTAGAAACAAACTAAAAGTGGCGCCTATAGAAAATAAGATGAGATAAACTAGACTTAGGTGGTTCAGTCACGTGAAAAGGAGTGCGAATGCAGTTGTAAGAAGATGTGAGATGTGATGATTAACATGTTCGAATGCAGAAGAGGTAGAAGGCGACGTAAAAAAAGTGGGAATGAGGTGATTAAACATGAGTTGAAGTTTTTACGATTAATGGAGAGCATGACTCAGGATAGAAATTTGTAGAGGTTTGAGATTAAGGTTATGGACCATAGCTAGCTAGCCTCCTGACATTCCTTTGGCTTCTGGATGGCAGGAGATGTCTTGTATTGTACTGGCTCTTATGCTATCTTTTGTTTGCCAAAATTTGTGTGTTGATAGTGCCCTCATCTTTAAAAAAAAATTTTTGGCTTCAATTCTTTATGTAATTCTTGTGTACTATACCCTTTTTCCTAGCAATTTTTTTTTTAACGTGAGTTTGTTGAAATTAGCCTCTCTGTGGCAAAAATGTGTATAGTGATAAGGCTGGTTACATTTGGATCTTTTCGGACTCCACAAATGCGGGACCTATAGTTGGTTGTTGTACTCCCTAATTTAACTATTAGTCATCTTAATTATTATTAAAAGTTACCATAAAAGTATTTATCTGATAATATACTTTATGTAAGACGATCTCAAATAAGACTTACTAATTAATTGTTAAAAAAAAAAAGCTAACTTTATAAATGCCATATTCTAAAACTTTTGAGAGAATTACGCCTTATTTCTAATAAAATTTCACATCTCCAATGACACTCTAGTTTGCGCTTGTATCCTTGGCATCATCATTATCTTGTTGATTAAAAAAAAAGGATTATTCACGTATAAAATTACTATTTGATCATCGTAGACGGTGGACGATTAATTCTCTGAACTCTGAAGATAGCCCGACATAAAAATCTCAACGCTAATCTCCAATTTTGTTGAATATAGATTTTAGGGCCCGTCAACCGGGTTACTTCGCAAGCTTAACATTGTCATCTTGATTTTTCACTTGTAAACAATAACAAGGTTTGTCATAGAGCTATAGCTACCTCTATATAATGAATTGCTTTAAGAAACACTACAACATGCTGGCCCATTTGAGACAATTCGGTCTTCAAAATAGAAAATTGGGTTTCCATTTAATTTTGGAGACCGAATAAAGACCGAAATATATTGGTCTCCAAATGTTCGGTAGCAATTCAAATTCAGAGACCGAGTTCTCCACTTGAGACCAAAACAGGCCGGTCTCTAATTGAGACCAAAACAGGCCGGTCTCAATTAGAGACCAAACTATTTGGTCTCTGACTGAGACCAAAGTCCACCGGTCTCCATTTGAGACCAAGCTTGCACTGTCTCTATTTGAGACCATAATGGGCCGGTCTCCATTTGAGACTAAAATGAACCGGTTTCTAGTAGAGACCGTTATCTTCGGTCTCAATTGGAGACCGGATTTCATTTTGGTCTCAGCTAGAAACCGAGCCTCCTTTTAAGTGAAATTAGAGACTGTACTCTCATTTCAGCCTCAGACAGAGACCGAAATTTCTTTTTCGGTCTCTAACCTGTACATAATTTTTGCATGAATTCTACCCATTTGAACATAGCACCTACGTTTTACACATCATGCTATTTACATGTTCGGGCCATAATTGCCTTAAATACAATATATCGAGATACGTGCTATGGCATCCGAAAATACACCAAAATTTCCACAATTTCGTATTCCAAAACTACAACAACTACGAACAACAGTTCCATGTCAAACACTTTCCGCAACACCGCCCAAACTGCTTATTCACCATACATGAAGTCCCAAGACCAATGTTCCACATTCAAGTGTTCAAGTAATTACAAGTACGCACCCAACTCAGTTAAAGGGTACAACCACACATACCTACATCTATGAGGATGCTTGAGAGTTGTCTGCACGGGTGGGTGGCCAAGGAGCATCGAGAAGCTATCAAACTGAGCATTAAGCTCCAGCAGTCCAATTCTTTGGTCAACCAGCAGCTTCTTCGTAGCTTCCAACTCCTCCCTCGTACTACTCAACTCCTCCCTAATACTCTTTAACTCCTCCTCTATCGAATGTAAGCTCGTGTAATCGAGCTTGAGTCATCTGCAGCTCATTCTATGTCGTTTGTAATTGATCCTGGAGTTGGGTAACTATCGGGGAGGAATATGCCAATGAGCTGCTGCAGCTACTATGCCTAGATGTGGTCGGTCTCTCAAACATGGCAGGACCCTCTCTTCCGAGTCCGTATATAGTTCCCTTCTCACTCCAGCCATCACCAGCCTTGAAGAACAGGTGATTATCTGCTGCTGAATTGACTTGCACATCAGTTCCTGCTTTCAGTTGCTCATATTTGTCCTACATCATCGGAATGAATAGAAAGAGTCAAACAAAATGGGGCAAATTAACGAGATTAACTCAAATCATCCTTGAAGATTAACTCATCGTTGTTTTCCTATAAACAAAGAGTACATTACACAATTCATCATTCAAGATTAACTCATCTTCAGGTACACGTAAGAAGAGCAAATTAAAGAGATCAAGTAGGTGGGGGTACCTTTCAAATCTAAGGGAAAATGGGGCAATGACAAGTGTGGCAAAAATATGGCGATTCACAGTCAAGGTCAAATGGTTCATGCCATGTTTAAAGCGAACAGCAGTGACGATGTACATCTCGAGTACCCAAATTGAAGTGATATTATAGGCACATATCATCTGCCATATATGTAGTCTAATGCATGTATTTTCATCTTCAATTCTCTCCCTCTGTGTGCGGGGGGCGTTTGTGTGCTTGTATGTATATATATATATATATATATATTTATTTCTAGGAAGAAACGGACAGAGTTCCGCCTAAAAGTTGTCCATATCACAGGCTTAAAGCCATAATTTCTTCCCTGCAATAAATAAAAATACAGAAGACATTCGCACGCTCAACGGGCCACACGCCCAGAGTACACTAAGTATACATCTCAACGGATCACATATCCAAAGCATTGGGGTTTACATCTCAAAAATTCAGAAAATAGGATCATTGTTTATGTCGCATACATGTTCGATGTATATAAGTGATATGATAGACGTTTAAGGCTTATGATGTACCGAAATCAATTTATCTATCAATGCTTATGGAACTTAAATCAATGTTGGTATCATGTACCTAAATCAATGGTAGTATACCAACGAACATATCATGTACCTAAATCAAATGGCCCCCTATCCATATAGATATATATACCAAAAGTACTAATAGTGTAATGTTCTTTCATATAGTACTTACATAAACACTCTATGCGTGAGCATCGCACCAAATGCGCTGACCATTCTCATTAACCTTTGAATGAGTGGTCGCAAACAATTCAACAGCTGAAGGCCTTCTTCCCAATTGCTTCATCTATCATATACACATATATCTGTTTACATTAGCAACCTTGAAAAGTTAAAACCACGTATCCTAGTGAAGTAGTTTAGATTTTCATACCAGTATCTCGGCCCACATTGTCGCTGATATTGACCCCTGACTGTGTCCAATCTTACCCTTCGACCCCTTTGTCTTGTTCTTCCTGTTCCGCTCGGACCGCTTCTTAAATTCCTCAACAGTTTCCCTCTTGTTCTGCAATGATGCGCGAAGATCATCCGTCATCCAAGGAATGATCTTCTCCAGAGGGCCCCTCCCGGCCTTGTTCACTATATCTTTCACCCTTACACGCACCTTTTATTGCCATTCTCTTCTGAATAATGCGTTATGCTTCGGATCCCATGTGAATCGTTGCTGCACGTAAAATTCCAAAGAATAGAACAAAATTAGATTGCATTGTGTTAGTTTATAATAAAACTCATAAGTGGTCATGTTAATTTGCAACAAAACTCATAATCAGTGGTCACGTTTTAAACATAATAACGAAAAAACACCCAGATTATCATGTAGTTTGTCAGTTCCAATGCTAGTTACATATATAGACCTTTCTGTCGCAGATATACCAAAAAAAACCCAAAAAGATGATAGATAAGACACTTATTGGCTAAAAGATTGCTTCAAAGAGCTTTCTGTTGCAATTTGGCTTACTGAATCAAAATTAGTAACAAGAAGAAGTGGAAGAGAGGATTATTTTTATTCTTAAAGGTTTTACTTTTTCGTTGAAGTTGAATATGTACAACATAGGGATCTTTATTTTGGTTAAACTACGCTAACATTGCCTTACTGCATCAGTCCTCAAATATAGAGCTTTGTATTGTTATGAGTTTGAGTATGAGGCACATATGAGATATATGAAAATGGTTTCAACGTTTAGGTCATTCTACACAAAAACATAGAAGGGTTGTTTCTAAAGTTAGCCAACGTGCTACGTTTGATTCAAAGTTAGCCTTTTATGTTGCGTACATTAAGAATGCATCTTTTGGGTTATAATTTTGTGATTTTTGTTATAATGTTCGATATAATTGGGTTCCAATTAGTGTTTTACTTTGTTTTGGACCTTGAACAGCCAATTCAACGGTTTCAGTCCAGTGGTCAACCATGAAGTTAAGGGTAGCATCTCCAGTTAGTCTTTTGTCCTCAGTAAAATATATATTTTAAATTTGTCAGTTTCAGTACAAGTTCCTATTTTTTTTGGATTAAATTGTTATCATTTTTATAAGAGTATTACTGGTCCAGGTCTTTTGTTTCCACCTTGATGTATTTTAGGGCATCAGATGCTTTGGGTATTGAATTAGATTTTTAACTATAAGAATCTGTAGTCTTTTGGCCATTATGAGATGCTGAAGCAACCTCTAATGTCTAACAGTTTCTCTTACCATGTCTCTTATCATATATATTGGTGCAAAGTGTAGTGATAGTTAAGTACTCGGTGTGTCACTCAATCCACCATCTTGACCAATCAACCTGCTCATATCATCCATCTCTTAGGCTTTTGTCTATTTCACAACCAAGTATGCAAAGCTTTAGTTGTTTAAGATAGATGTTTCAGAGATTTCACATTTGGCTTTTCTCCCTATAAAAGTGAGATTAGTGGTGAGGGACAGGTAATCTGTGGTTGAACTGCTAGGGATATGAAGGTAATGAGGGCAAGGTAGTGATAGGGGCTGTGCTGCTTACAAGTGTGAATAAGATGTCAACACAACAATGCGTAGAAAGCTCTAGCAGGTTCTCTTCCTTATACTTTGTACTATTATTTGTACTATTTCTTGGAAGAAACGGATAGAGTTTTGCCTAAAAATTGACCATATCCCAGGCTTAAAGTCGTACATTACTTCCCTGCAACAAATAAAAATACAGAAGACATTCACACGCTAAACGGGCCACACGCCCAGAGTACAGCAAGTATACATCTGAACAGATCACATATCCGGAGCATTGGAGTTTACATCCCAAGAATTCATAAAACAGGATCATTGTTTATGTCGCATACATGTTCGATGTATTTAAGTGATATGATAGACGTTTAAGGCTTATGATGTATCTAAATCAATTTATCTATCAATACTTATGAAACTTAAATCAATGTTAGTATCATGTACCTAAATCAATGCTAGTATACCAACAAACATACCATATTGTAAATCTTAAAAACTTTACCTTAAAACAATTCCGCCAAAAGTGCTTGTGATCCTCAGGGGTGTCCCTCCAACATGTGAAGGCGTCCTTATGGTAAGTTCGAATGGTTTAGGAGATGGCTCGTGCGATATCTCGATGACCAAATCTATGATATAGCATTGCCAAAAAATGAAATGAAAATGTAGTACGCATCCAGTTTGTGGATTTGGAAAGATGCTTACCACATGTCGATGTTAGGCACAAGTCATACCCTTGTCAATCGGGTGCTAGTGCCCTCCAACGGAAACTCCTGAGAGTCGTACTGGGCGATGGATTTGCTGGAACCATCCATGCATACCTACTCCTGTGCAATGGTAGGAAAATCAGTTCGATAAGTGCACGTATTTAAATTTGAAAATTGTATGCCAAACGACACTAAATATGATACACTGAGCAATGTTGGATATTGTGCTATGAAGGTCACAAATTGCATAAATACATTAGAGCAGCAAGCAATACGCACTCCGGTATGAAAACATGCAACTCAAATAACATAACGAATCGAGGGAGAGCATTGTAATAGAAGTTTGCATACATTTAACATACGAAACATAGGTTCTAACACATAAAAACACAAGCTGCACATAAATTAGTCAACGACGTGCACTACATAAACATTGACTCGGCGAAGTAGTGATCATCATCCTCATAAACATTATCATTGTCTTTATCTAGTAACCCATCGTGCCATTCCTCTCCATATCCACGATCACTGGCATCAACCTCCTCATCCACATTCATTTTCTTCTTCTTGAACAATGTCAACTTCATCGTCTACGTCAATATCTGCTAAATTAGGCGGGTTGTCATTTTCATCTATTTCGAATGGTGCATCCTCTTCGGGGGCATCTATTATTGACCTTGGTTTCATTTTTAACACTGCCCACCAATCCTTTTTACTGTTGTCTTTCATAGGATAAGGCTTAAAGCAAACTTGGATGACTTGACTTATAAGGACAAATGGATCATACTTGGGATATCTCTTCGTGTGATTTACATTAACCAATTTGTATGTATCATGGATAACAACACCATTAATGCAGTCATACCAATCACACTCAAACAAGATCGTCTTATATGGATGAATATCCCCAACATAGTGCAACTCAATTACATCCTGCAGAATGTCATAATATTCCTTTCCATCTGTCCTTTTCACGCACACATCGTAATTCATTGTTGACTTGTTTTTACCATATTCATATGTGTGGAAGTTAAAGCCATGGACGTAATAATGATCCCAACGATGAACATGCCTTTTAGGGCCATACGCATATGCTCTTAAGATATCGTTGTCGACGTTGGAGTACAAGATCTACATGGACGTCATAACCACAAGTGGTCAAAGGTATTGTCATTATCGTAAAACTACAGAAATACTTCCACTATGTAAGTAAAACACATTGGGGAAATACGTACATACGCTTTGAACCATCCTGGAAATCTATCCTCAAACATTGCCCACACATCCTCGACCCGAACACGAGGGTTTTATTGGACCATCTCGAGCTCAAAGATCCTATACAGTGTAATAAGAACATCATATAGTCGTGTTCAATGTATGTACAGTTTCCTCCATATGTAATACAGAAACTTACCGTTCATATTCTCCCAACAATCCACAATTCGATAGCACATACACATGCACCAATTGATGATCCAAATGATCCAAGAACCAAACACTGCCCTCATTTGGGGCACATCCCATGTTACGAGAGAAAATGTCCGGAGGTTTGGCATCGGATTTGTCCTGATCAATGTTCACCGCATTTCTAGGCAAATCTCATGCCCTAACATCAACACTATTATCAAAATAGTTTGCAATGAAGTTCGTGATCTCTTCCATTAAATTCGCATAGTAAATTGAAGGCTCAACACGTGCTTTGTTGCCTACTTTTCCCTTTAAGTGATGAAGGAACCTGTAATCTAATAAATTAAAACGTCATTTGTGTACGCAACTTCAGACATGATTTCCATGAACCATATCATACCTTTCATTGTTATACATCCATCGATATTGAACCGATCTTCCAAGTTTCAGTTCCATAGGTAAGTGGACAGGTAAATGCTCCATTATATTGAAGAATGCAGGGGGAAAAACTCGTTCCAACTTGCATAATATTTCTGCAATGTTATTCTCCAAATGGACTATGTCATCAACATGCAACTTCGAGGAACACAAATCTCGAAAGAACTGGCTAAGCTTAGTTAGCACATTCCAGACATTAGTTGGTAAGAGATCTCTGAAAGCCAGAGGTAACAAACGCTGCATGAGAATATGACAATCATGACTTTTCAGGTTATGCAGCGAAGCATTTATCACATCCACACACCTACTCAAGTTCGAGGTATAACCACCTGGGAATATAAGTTTACGGATCCATTCACACACTACCTTTCTGTGCTCCTTTTGTAGAACATATGAAGCATGTGGCATAACGTCTCGCCGACTTCTTTCACCAGCTTCCACAACACAAACATTAAGTCTCCTATGTTTACAATGAGTAAGTATGTCCTTCCTTGCATTGAGGTCATCTTTTGTTTTATCCTTCACATTCATCATCGTGTTAATTATTTGCTCGAAAATATTTTTTTCAATGTGCATGACGTCAAGGTTGTGACGTAGTAACAGCTTACTCTAATAAGGGAGATCCCAAAATATGCTACATCGAGTCCAATTGTGAGATCGTTCATAGCCATCCACTTTTCCTTTGTGATCTGCCACCATTGGGAGCGAAGACACACGACTCCAAACCTACTCCCCGGTCAACGTAGGAGGAGGTTTTGAATAGTCCTCCCTATTTTTGTAAAATGTAGATTTATTACGTCAAAATCTATGATCCTTTGGGAGAAATTGGCGATGACAGTCAAACCAGGATTGCTTGTTCCCATGGGCTAGCCTGAATGCGTTTATATGTTCCATACAATAGGGGCACGCTAATTTTCCAGCAGTCATCCAGCCAGAGAGCATGGCATAAGCGGGAAAGTCACTCACAGTCTAAAGAATGGCAAGTTTTAGTTAGAAATTTTGCCTCAGGGACACATCATATGTCGGTATTTCTTCATTCCACAGTTGCACAAGTTCTTCAATAAGATGTTGCATATATATGTCCAGATTTTCTTTTGAATTCTTTGGACCAGGAATAAGAAGAGCAATGAACACGAACTGTCTGTTTTTACACATCCATGGGGGCAAATATAAGGGGTCACAATCACTGCCCAGCATGAATATGTTTGACCGTAATGGCCAAAT